>VMOF01000013.1:23571722-23612982 GCA_011764245.1 Trialeurodes vaporariorum
GGGCCCCCATAAGAAAAAAAGGGGGTTACCCCTCCCCGGCCCCTCCCAGGGGGGACGCCGAAAAAAATAACCCCCCCTAAATGGCTCCTCCTCAATATTATTGGACACGTGTTTGGCCGTTTTTCAAAATTCGCAGCCGTTCTCGAAAAAATCGCAGTGGAAACTTTTTTTCTTAACACCCTGTATATTCATTGTATACAGCAAAACGAGAGTAAGAAACTTGCCATATACTTTGTATGGCACGCTTAAAAAATAGTATTCCGGGGTTTGCACTTAAAAACTTTTCTGTTTTCTTTTATCGAAGTCGGACAGAACAGCGTACTGTGGACCAAATTATGTGTAGTTGCACTCAAATGCGTGGAAGTAGATAGGAATTATTACTCTATTTTAGGACCATAACCTAAATATCCTGCTCGTTGGTTATTACAGCTTACCCATTAGATTGCACTGAGAGAAATTACCAGTTGCAGTAATCGGACGTCTTGTTAATACTTGCTTAACCAGAATTCCTGCGTTAGTTCCACAAGAATTTCTGTTATTTCAACAGGAATTCCGGTCAAGTAACAGGACTTCCGGTGAAAAAACAGGAATGAGGCGCTTGCAAACTTTTGCTGCTGTGGGCAAATTAATCTGATGTAAAAACCAGTGACAATCACGAAAATCGCGTTAAGAAATAAATCTAAAATTTGTAGTATTAAACTCACATAACTGTTAAAACGTCAAGTTCGTAATGGCGGTTCAACGCAGGTAAAATGGGAGATTTCTGTCTAATTTGTCACTTATCTAGAGAAACACAGAAACATGTCTCAAATTAGATGGGCCCATCATACGTGCGTCGTGCGTCTTTCCACCATTTAGCCCGAATCTGAGAGCGAATTTCGTGATTTTTTAGTGTACTCATCGTCATTTTTACAGGTTTTTGTGCAAGAATCAACTCTTCAATCCCCTACAGCAAAAGTTTGCAAGAGCCCCATTCCAGTGAAGTAACAGGAATTCCTGTTGAAATAACAGAAATTCCTGGTAAAATGACAGGCATTTCTGTTCAGTAAGTATTAAACAGACGTCCGGTTGAATTAACTGGAAAATTTTTCTCAGCGTGAGCGTAGCTAAAAAATTACAGTGGGAGGATGGAGGGGAGCAAATCAGTCACATCCTAAATAATATAAGCTTTTCCTCACAATGGGGCTGTTGAATGCACTTTTGCTACAAGCAATATAAAGGTTGACTTAACTTTAAAAACGTCAAACGATGGTAGCACTAAAAACTAAGTATGGTTATATACTAACTGCAAGAGTCAAAATGTGTTGGGATGTAAAATTTACAATGCTATTGGTAAAATTTACAAGTCAAATTGTAAAAATAAGAAAACTTGGGCAAAATTTACAATTCAAAACGTAAAATTAGCAACATGCATTGTAACTTCTACCAAAAATGACTGGTGAAATTAATTGGCTTTAGCTTCATTTTACTGATAGCATAAATCTATTAATTTCCGTGTATGATGTCCTATAGTAATGCACGCGGAGTGCAGAAGGTTACTTTGATTACACGAGGGTTTGTTTTCGCCGCTTATCTCTATAATTTGCAACTGCCGAAACTTTGGCATTTGATTGTCCATGGTACCCAGAGTAGTCGTGGTATTGCCTATCCACTCAGTTGATGGCGCTTTAAGATTAGAGCTTGCCGTTCGAGCACGCTTGCGATGTATGAACTATCTCAATCGTAGAAAACATGCGGATTAATTTTCCAAAGGTCGATTTTATTATTCCATGGGCTGACGCAAGAGCGTGAGCTCCATATGGTGCGATAGAGGAAGGTGTGGATCCAGGGGAAGGGGGGGGCTGAGGGGGCTGTATCCCCCTCTTGATCCAAATTTTTACACTGTCTACGAAGGGATTTTCGAGGAAACTAAAGGTGTGTTTTTTTTTGCAAAAGTAGGTTATTTCCCCCTTCCCACCGCAACCTTAGCGCCCCCTGAAACATTTCTAGATCCGCCACTGGATAGAGTCGCTGTATGTAGCGAGGTATAAGACAAGAGAGAGTAGACAGCATCTGATTGGCCAATGAGTTTTTGACTCTACGAGCGCCGCCATTGGATACGATTTGCACTTTTGTTTCATCTTGATTTTTGTTCACCAAAGGTCCTACCGATGGCGTCGCGTGCAAGCCGGCAACGCAGTTTTTCGTCCATTTGATCCAATATAAAATATCGATTCGAGGGAGTGCACTGTGCACCCCCAACGTTTCGACTCTTTTCATGGGTTTTAATGGACTAAATACAACGTTGCCAGATTGCATGCGACGCCACTGTCCTACGGTGTTACGGTAAGTAAAAAAAATCTGATGATTTTAATCATGATGCAACTCAAGAGTGTCCACATAATGCCCCAACGAATCTTTAAAAGCGTAAATAGATGCCGATCAGCAAAGGCAAAAAAAAGATTACGCACCGCGTTAGAAGCTATGACACTGAACTCTTTGCCTTGAACCAATGACCAATGACCCATAGTCATCATTAATCATCGATTTTAATGAGCATGTATAAACAAATGTGCAAAATTGAATCAAATGTAATGGCGGCGCCCATGATTCCACGACCCACATGTCGGAACTATCTACCAGTGCTACTGTTCGCGTACATTGAATGACATTTTTTTTCAATTCACCGATGGTTCCACCGGTTGAGAAAAGATTACACATTTTAGTTCAGCTCATGACTGTAATGCACAAAAATACTCGCATCTGTAATATTTTCTCGATCGGTACAATCGTCGTTATATTATTATAATATGCAAAGTTTTTCAAAGTCATCGACGACAATACCGGTTGAAAAAAGATTACAGTGTTTTCGTGCATTACAGTTATACACTGAACTAAACAGTGAACAGTGAAATCTTTTCTCAACCGGTGGAGTCATCGGTTAGTTGCCAAATAGCATTAAGTATACAGGAAACGGTAACTCTGCTCTCTACATTATATTATGGGGACTCCGACTCCTGACATCAACATCTTTGCTCAACAATCAACGCATAGGGTCCAACTGGGCGTCGTTGTCGTCTATAGTTGCAAGGAAAGTCCCTATATGTAAGAGAGAGTCAAGACACGTGAACAGAAGTGAAAAAGAAGAAGGGGTCTGAGGAGCCTGGAGGCCCGCCTCATGTTTACATTTTTATCCACAACGATCTTCCCGCCAAAGATTACTTATACATGTATTCGTGTGTAAGTAATCTTTGTTAGATCAACCTACCCTTAATACCCGTTGGCTTCACTACCTGTTTTAATTTACAGAGAAGAGTAATGCATGAATTTTATTCTGTTCTGAACACCCTCTCTTCAATTACTATCGGCAATTTCATCAGATTCAGCTAAAATTGCCGAAATTTTCCTCAAAGCTGGGCAGCAGGGAAGATGGTTCCATGAAGATGTAAACAAGAGGCGCGCTTCCAGGCTTCATATAAACCCCTTCTTCTTCTTCAGTTTTCAGCAGTCAATCAGAGATGGAACCTCGTATGGCGAGACTCTTTCGGTTTCTGGTCAGTAAGTCTACCTACAGAAATATGGACTAAGGACAAAATGTCTACTTTTTTGGGTCCACTGACAAAAAGTCTACGTAAGTATGTCCATACGAAAAAAATTTCCACCTTGAAAAATGACAGCATTCTAAATACATCTACATATTTTATGTCCGCAAAATAAATGTCCTCAGTATATTCATGTCTCTTTTCACAATACGTCCACTTTTTCTGGACAAAGTCGTTTACTAATCTCTCAACAATGTCAACACATTTGGAACAGAAATGGACACGAGGAAAATAAATCCACCTGCTGGTAATGAGGTAGAAATAGAGATTTAATTATGATTGAATGAAGGATATTTTCCAAATTGGTAGATATTGTTACAAATTAGTGGACGATTTTGTAAAAAAAAAAAAAAAAAAAAAAAAAAAAAAAAAAAAAAAAAAAAAAAAAAAAAAAAAAAATTGGACGTATCGTAAAAAGAGGCATGAATAAATATAATGGGGACATTTATTTTGTGGCCATAAAATATGTAGACATCTAAAATTTGGTCATTTTTTTTCAAGGTAGACATTTTTTTCGTAGACATACTTCCGTAGATATTTTGTCAGTCTACTAATAAAAGTAGACATTTTGTCCGTAGTCCATATTACTGCGCAGACCTTCTGACTGGAAACCACTCTTTCATATACATATAGGGACTCTAATTGCAACCCCGAAAAAAAAAAGTTGTCACTCGGTGTTAACACGGGCAAGATAGCAAGTGTGTGAGTGGTCTCTAGTGTACATAATGTACTTATATTGTTTATGGTCCTTGCATTTAGCTCATCGACCGTAACGACCGAGGGCCATGGAGGCCACGAAGCATCATCGCGGTGCGGGGAAATCGAACCAGTTCACACGGTACGTTTCGGTCTACTGGGCGACACGTCAAAAACGCGCTGAAGCAAAAGCCGCTTCTCTGTCAACAAGCACGCGGCCGTGCGAAGAAAAAAACCGCGTACAGCCTTATTAAACGCCAAGCGTTTGTTTTATTACGAGGGTGGATTTTAAAGTAAGTTTACCTATTTTTTTTCTCAAAAACTATTAATGTTAGAAAAAAAACAAACCCAGGATTGGAACGTACGTACTCTCAGCTTTTTAACGAGCTGCAGTTTTTCAAATTTGGCTTACGCGTTGCGGAGATATCGTGGATTTTCCACACTCGTCTCTCCTTCAAACGTGCCCACCTTTTTCGCGCTGCGGAGCTTCACAGAAAACATGAGTTTAAGATGTTGAAAAAGTTAAATAGAGCTATTATTTTATTGAAACAAGTTATTGCATTGTTGTGAGGCATCTCACCTCATTTTTTGTTATAGTCACCTGCTAGATTCTTGAATTTTTTATATCGGTGCAACACTTTCTGTATTCAGTCGTGGTAAAATTCTTTCCCCATACTCCTGAACGAGGTTTTGACGCAAGCTGTTAATCCAGCTGAAATTCATGATGATTGCACTTTCAGAACTGACCGAAAGTTTGAAGATCGATACAAATTGGGTCATTTTATCAGTAGAAGAGTAGTCTATTCAGTAAACAACATGCATTTAGGTGTTATTGAGATGTCTGATCCGGAGAAAAGCGCATCGCCTGCCGAAACTTGCAGTCTTTCTGTAGCGCGTGAAAAGATGGGCACGTTTGAAGGAGAGACGGGTAGGGAATATCTGCAATATCTCCGCAAAGCGTTGGCCAAATTTGAAAAACTAAAGCTCGTTAGAAAGCTGAAAGTACGTATACGTTTCAATGTTGGGTTTGTTTTTTTCTGATAGTTTCTGAGTAAAAAAATAGGTAAACTTACTTTAAAATCCACCCTCATATTTACGCTGATTTTGCAATGAAAAAAGCTAGGGACTTCTATCCATGTAGGTACTAACCACGGCAGCCCCATTCACGTATAAATGCTTAGTCACACAGTTACATCTCAAAAACAACGTAAATGACACTCGGCTGTCAGGTTTTTTTTTTAGAATTACCAAATTTTATATGCCTTCACTGTATTGTGTAATATCGATCGATGTCACATGAGACATACTGTAAAAAACCGTAAATCAGACACTATAATGGATATTTTGACTTGTTTCTCATTGTGTCGCACCAAATTCAGGCTCAAAAACGGCAACGAACTATATATTGATGAGCAAAAATAAAAAAAAGAGGTTATCAGACACCCCCCCCCCCCCGAAGCGAATTCGAGATGACGCCCATGACTATCCGGAAAATGGCAACACAGCACGACTGCACAAGTGTAGCGCTTGCATCGCTTGACCGATTTCCTGTACTCACACTGGCGGTTCCAGGAATTTTATCCTTCTCCCTCTTTTCCCATTATAATGAGTGTGTTAGAAAGGGATAGATGAAGGGCAGTCACGTGAATTTCACCCCCTCTTCTATCCTTTTCTAACTTATGCGTTCTAATGAAGAGAGAGAGAGAGAGAGAGAGAGAGAGAGAGAGAGAGAGAGAGAGAGAGAGAGAGAGAGAGAGAGAGGGAGAGAGAGAGAGAGAGAGGGGAGAGAGAGGGGGAGAGAGAGAGAGAGAGAGAGAGAGAGAGAGAGAGAGAGAGAGAGAGAGAGAGAGAGAGAGAGAGAGAAGGACAAGTTCATGGATTCGCTCGTGTTTACTCACACCAATAACATAATAACATTCATATTCACACAGCTGTATGCACAGTGCACCTCACTTTCTTTGTATCCTTCCCCTTTTTTTTCGTCACACGCAAATTATATATAATCACTATCATAATTTCAATCCGTGCCTTCTTTAATGGACAGTTGTTTCACCAAGTGGAAGGGCGGGTGATTTAAATTGACCAGAGCACTGTGTTAGCAAATCGATTAATCTATCTATTATGCAGGTTCCGCAGTTCGGCAGTCTATATCGAAACTGAAGAAATGGTATAAAACACGAGCCGTAATAAGTCGCTAGGAAAATGTTGGCACAACAATAGATAGAGGTCGCTTCAGAAGTGAAGGCTGTAGGCGCACTTGGACCGATGATCTCTGGAATTTTTCAACGTTATTTCAATGAGGAGACTTGTGGACTAATATGCTACCCATGGTGTGAAAATGGGTGATGTCTGATGTATACACTTTTCTCAGGATTGATTTGAGCTAGAGCAACGAGATTTTGCATACACTCCTTATTACGTCCTGAAGCCATATGGAACTCAACAAAATATTTTTTCACAACTTCAAGTTCAATTTTTTAAAAGTTCAAAAAGTTGTAGTTAGTTACGGTTTTTTCGAGCTTCAAACTTTTTTTTAAAAGAAATCCAACTTCACAGTGACTATTATTTTAGTTCCAAAGCTAGAGGTTGAATTTATGAACATTTACAAACAAAATAATTATGATCATAGCTTTATTTGTTTCTGAAAAAAGTGCACCGCAAGGTTAAAAGGCGCAAGTTTCAAGTAATTGAAGAAAAAAAAAACAAAGTAATCAGGTTAGGTTTATTTTTAGTCTCAGAGGGTTAGTCTATGTTTTATTCATGATATTTAAAATGCACAAAAAAAAAAAAAATAAAAAATAAAAAAAAAAAAAAAATAAAAAAAATGTTGAAGTATAACATACTGTACATTATTTTGTCTAGGGAAACAAGATGCTACAAGAGACAATTATTAAAAAAAAAAAAAAAAAAAAAAAAAAAAAAAAAAAAAAAAAAAAAAAAAAAAAAAAAAAAAAAAATATGCCTCCCGGCAGGCCGGTAAGACGAAGTAGATTCCATGCTTGGTTAAATCATTTTTTCACAAATTTAAATATAGGTTATTATTTTTGTTGAATTTTTCTCTGAATTTTTCTTTTTTATTTAATCAGCTGCTCAAAATCCAAATATTATTGTGAAAAAGATTATATTACCAATAGATAAATGTGTAATCTTTACAATGCAAGTGAGAAATAAAAGCTAGGTTATATAAGTTTTTCACAAAGTTCAATAAATAGGTTATGTTATGATTTTCTTTGAATTATTCATTTTTTTTTTTTTTATCAGCTGTTCAACATTTAAATAAAACTACCCATGAGAAAAAGATTATAGTACCAGAAAAATGTGTAATCTTTGTAACGCTAATGAGGAATCAGCTGATAAAACAAGAAAATAAATAAATAACGTACCTAAGCAACAGTGTACGTGTAAAACAAAGAAAGAGCAATTATACCAGTACACCATCCTTGTCTTTCACTTGTAAAATCCCATAAGAAGCTAAATAGCTTGTAAAACACGTAAAACACAAGGAAAGTTCATGAAAAAGGGCATATGAACTATAAACATCCTCCACGATATATACCAAAATTTACGATACAAAAAAACGATTTCTTCATATAAAAACACTGCCAAAAAACCCGAAAAACACATCGCTATAACTCGCTTCCAACGCAAAAAACGAAAAAATGACTCGAGTAAAAAAGCTGCGTAACAAAAAATTTTTCCCGTTTTCACTAAAAATTTTTCTAACAAGAAATTGTTTACCAACTTAAAAAGTAAAGTTCCTACTGAGAAAATGTCAAACGTAGTTTATGAAATTAAATGTAAAGACTGTGAGGGAACCTATATTGGACAAACAAAGAGATATTTACAAGAAAGGATTAAGTCTCACAAATACGATAAAAAAGAACCCACTGCTCTTCACCATCATATGATAGAGTGTGCACATGAATTTGATTTTGAGCATCCCAAAGTCCTTGCCAGAGAGAATAATAGGAAGGCCAGACTAACGTTAGAAGCTATTCATATAAAAAGGTCTCAAAATGCAATTAATTTCAGAAATGACACTGTAGGTTTAAGCAAAAGGTATGATGGGTTTTTTCTTTAGGCCAAATTAAAATTTGTATTTTTTTTTTTTTTTTTTTTTTTATATGATTCATGCGGCAATGTGGCAACTGTGTGTTTTTTGCTACTTTTCCGTGATTGATTTGTTTGTGATCTTCAGTGCTCCTTTGTCCAGGGTAGACTGCGTCTGCGTCTCTTTGTTTTCTTTCTGCTCTTTCTTTCTTCACTATTTTCATCATGTAACCGTTGTGGTTCCTTTATTTTGGTTTTTTTTTTTTTTTTAATGTATTTAAATTTACACTGAAGATGGCTAGTGTTTTGCAGCCGAAACTTTTGTTTCTTAAAATCTAAAATTGTATTTTTCTTGCCTTTTTATTCTTTAAATAAAATCCAGAAAAATTTTTTAAAAAAAATATTCAGGCACTTACCACTTATTTTGTTTACTTATTATTATTTTATATAGTGCCATATCTCAATTTAATTTAATAAATATCATGCACAAGAGAGTTGCATTTGCATTTTTTTTTTTATTTTGTTTGTGTTTAACTTTTGCCACGATGATTTTCTTCAAGGATATCGGGAATACCTATGGTAAAGGGTACTGTAAAATGTTTTAATGATTTAGATAATCTGTATCGAAAGATTAAAGTTGCCGAAAACAATAAGTTTTTCCCCCCCAGTGCAAAAAACTTAAAATTATCCCAAAATTTCTAAAAAAATAAAACAACCTTTTTGGGAGTAATTCGTAATACGGCTAATCTAGAGAAAATCAAACGATTCAAAAATATTTTCAATTGGAAATTATTGAACATCTTAATTAGTGATAATGTATACCATTTAAATTTTCTAAAAGCAGAGTTTGACCAAAAGGTTATCAAATTACACCAAATGATACCGGCAAACATTATCGATAGTGTTACTAGTTTAACCATAGAAAAAATTGGATAGAAAATCTTAGACAAAAGAGTATTAAGAAAATTGAGAATCTAAAAAAGTTTAGTTTAGAGCATCAACAAATCAAAGAAATAAAAGTAGCTAGCGAAAAAGGGTGCATCAATTTAACGGATAGAGTTATTCCAAAAATGTACTCGACACAATAGCATTAGGACCTGGCTTTGTATGTTTTGACCGCAGTGATTATAAAAATAAAGGAATTACCGCAGCAGCTAAGCTATGTAGGGTGGACAACATTGTTGCCAACTTAGAAAGTACGCTTTTTGAATTTGAAGCTTTACAAAATGAAGCACGCGAAAAAAAATGTAGACATTGTATCAAAATTCCTTCATAACATAAATTCAGGGAAAAACCCAAAAATTTTAATGTGAATAATGGTAAAGAATTGTTTAAAATCAGTAAAACAAGGAAATATTGATACCTCAAGATTTCTGAAAAAAATCCCGATATTTTATTGTCAATGCAGACAAATGTAACAAGTCCGTAATAATTACTGAAGAGATGTATCATTCAAAGATGATGGATTTTTTAAATGACTCTACTGTGTACAAACAGATAAAAAGAGATTTGTCAAATACAAACAATTGAAGAATAATTCCATGATAAAAAATTTGGTATAAAAATAAAAAGAGAATGAAAGACAATTTAATCATGAAAGAGGCATTACCCCCAAAAAATTTATGGACTCATTAAAACACATAACCCCGGAAATCCAGTGAGACCAATTGTTAGTTTATACAATCTCCCTTTTACAAGATGTCAAAATATTTTGCAACTATTTTGAGAAAAGTTGTAGGAAAGTCTAAGTTCAATATTAAAGACTCATTCCATTTTCAAAAATTTTTTAAACATCAAAAAGTACCGGAAAATTTTGTTTTGTTTCTTTAGACGTTATTTCTTTATACAAAAATGTGCCCTTAAAGTTAGCTTTGGAAATAATCGAAAAAAATTGGCCCAAAATTGAGAAATATACCTCATTTCCGAAAAAAGAATTTTTATATGGAGTAGAAACTTGTTTAGTGTCTAATTTTTTCCAGTACAAAGATTTATTTTTCCAACAAAATTCAGGATTAGCAATGGGTGCTCCACTATCTGCCTGTGTAGCAAATTTTGGGTGAGGGAAATTTTGTTGAATCTGAGTTATTGAAAACATTAATGTTCAAATGCATTTTTTACAAAAGATTTGTCGATGACTGTATAGCATGTTTCCTCGTGAAAACTGTAACGCATTTTTAAATCATTTTAATAGTTTTCATGAGTCATTACAATTCACCATGGAAATTAAAATTTGAAAAAAAAATTTAAATTTTTTAGATTTAACTCTTGATCAGTTAAGAATGAAAAAGTTATGACAAAATGGTTCCAAAAGCCTATACATTCAGGTAGGTATTTAAATTATTTTTCGGATTTTCCCTTTTCATCAAAAGTTAAACATGGTAAACAACTTGGTAAATAGAGTTGTAACTTTAACTGATCAATGTTATTTGAAAGAATGTATTGTAAAAACTAAATCAATGTTACAAGAAAATGGTTATCCAAAAAATTTATAGATAAAATTGTAAAAAAAATCAGTATAAAAAAAGGAATCAAAAAAATTTGAATTCAACCCCAAAAGCCAAGTTTGTAGCTCAAAACATTTTAAAAATTCCATAATTCCTGTTCTCTCGAAAGTATAAAAACAGCATTAAAACCGATAGGAGTACAACCCGTTTTCACAAAAAATTTTTTTCTAACAAGAAATTGTTTACCAACTTAAAAAGTAAAGTTCCTACTGAGAAAATGTCAAACGTAGTTTATGAAATTAAATGTAAAGACTGTGGGGGAAACCTATATTGGACAAACAAAGAGATATTTACAAGAAAGGATTAAGTCTCACAAATACGATAAAAAAGAACCCACTGCTTTTCACCATCATATGATAGAGTGTGCACATGAATTTGATTTTGAGCATCCCAAAGTCCTTGCCAGAGAAATAATAGGAAGGCCAGACTAACGTTAGAAGCTATTCATAAAAAAAGGTCTCAAAATGCAATTAATTTCAGAAATGACACTGTAGGTTTAAGCAAAAGGTATGATGGGTTTTTTCTTTGGGCCCAAAATTTAAAAATTTTGTTTTTTTTTTTTTTTTTTTTTTTTTTTATATGATTCATGCGGCAATGTGGAAAATGTGGTTTTTTGCTACTTTTCCGTGATTGATTTGTTTGTGATCTTCAGTGCTCCTTTGTCCAGGGTAGACTGCGTCGCGTCTCTTTGTTTTCTTTCTGCTCTTTCTTTCTTCACTATTTTCATCATGTAACCGTTTGTGGTTCCTTTATTTGGTTGTTTTTTCTTTTTAATGTATTTAAATTTTACACTGAAGATGGCTAGTGTTTTGCAGCCGAAACTTTTGTTTCTTAAAATCTAAAATTGAAATTTTTTTCTTCCCTTTATTATTCTTTGAATAAAATCCAGAAAAATTTTTTAAAAAAATATTCAGGCACTTACCACTTATTTTGTTTACTTATTATATTATATTATTATATATATATATATATATTATATATATATTATATATAAAATTATATATATATATATATATATATTATATATATAAAACAATAAAAATGGCTGTAAATAATTATAAAACAATAATAAATGAGCTGTTCAGCCAAATAAAAAAAAAAAAAGGGGAAAATTAAATCATAAAAAAATAATAAAATGATCCGACCTTTAATTGTGATGTTTTTTTATTTTTTAACGTTTCGACGTCCATACGCCTTCTTCAGAAAAATTATACAAAATAAACATAGCCAAAACAAAGGAACAAACTAAGAAATAAGTAAAAAACACAAACTAAGAAATAAACAAAAGAACATAATTGCACATGATTAAAATGGAAACAATCAAGTGGAAAAGCAATAAAGAATTAAAAAGTAAATGAATAACAGAAAAAGTTGGAATCAAAATAAATAAATAGAACAATTTCTGGGAAAAAAAAAACACAGAGTGCGCTTACAGGGCTAATTAAAAAATAAAACACAAGAGAGCAAAAATGATAATTAACAGCAAGATTCGAAAATTCGCGCGAACAACTACAAGAAAAAGTGCGCATGCGCAAAAAAACTAGTTATAAAAAAATAAGAAAGAGGGCGCACCAAACGATACATCCAAGTAAAAGCAGTGATGCAGCAGGATTAACAAAAAAAAAAAAAAAAAAAAAAAATCGTTTTCAAAACTTTTACAAAAATGGTTGGTACATAGAACTGAGGCATTGGGTATCACTCCTAGAATTAACAGCTGTGGGACACTTCTTAAGGTGGTTCCTCACCCGAGAGTTGGGAGATTTTTGCCCGATAGATAGCGTTACTAGTCGCTTTTTGAGATTCTCACTTTGACGGCTTGTAATTTTTTTTTAGAAGCGTTAATTGAAAATATCGGCCCGTTAGGAAATGCGTAATTTTTTGCTCGATTTTTTTAGATAAATTGCAACAAAATTGGTTGCAGTACCGCAGAGAATTTCTGCGGAAAAACAAAGGGATTCGATTTGCAGGTTATGTAGGGGCGGATTATATATCGTAATGTATTTGTTTCATTGGGGGCACTAGGTGAAAAAAACGTCCCGTTAGGAAATGCGAAATTTTTTGCTTGATTTTTTGACCCCAAACAACATCAAAATTGCTTGCAAATCGAGAGAGAATTTTTGCGGAAAAACATTGGAATCGGATGATTTGAGACGTTTTCCTTTCAGAGTTCAATGGTGCCGACTCCCTCCGTTGTTTGGTGGATGTTTTCATAACCTATCAACAGTTTGTTATTTGTTTTCGTCGTTCCCTTTAGCGTCCACGGTGAAAAATTTCGGTTTTGGATTATATTTTCGTTTTATCGAGTGTGATCACGGCTTTTACAAGTTACTCAAGTCACTATCAGAAAAACCAATCCGCCCTGTGAATTCCAAAGTTCTTTCCGCTATACTACTGTGTTTTTCTTCGGAGGCAGTCGGAGTGTAGTGTAGTGTCAGTGTCGGCGTTTTTGGCCCTGTAGCTCCTCCGTTTTCATGAAATTTCAGTCAATCACCTTTGTTGTCCGTGCTGTTATATGCTCAACATGTGTCGAGAAACTGACGACAGTATTATAAGGTAAGTGCCAATGTTATCAATTCTGAAAGATCAGAGAGAGCCGTTGCGCTAGCTGCCTCTTCTAATCTCTGGTTCTTGTAAATACTGTCCTTCTACTGATTTGTTCTGATCTCTCTACTCTATCACAGCACTCTCAGCTTCCATCAGTTCTTTATGACCCTGTTCCAAGAGTAGTTTGCATCAGTTTTCAGCTTGTGCCCATTCAGTGATTTTGAATCATCGACTTGATACTGAGTAGATAATCAAGTATGTGTTATCCTTCAGGGTGAAGTTTTACGATAGCCTTGTTATTCATGAGAGCTAGCTGTTGATTAACTCTCAAAATTCTCTGAAAGAATAGCAGAAGTAGCAGAAGTAGCTCTTATAACGAGGACTCAATTGTAAGATGTCATCCATCAGGATAACACATACCTACTCATCTGTCTATTCACTATTCACCGTACCCCCCCTCGAAAGAAGTGTGTTCCAAAGGTCAAGTACCTAAGCTGGCAGTCCGATAGTGTTGAAATTCTCTGGTCTGTTCCCACTGCCACAGTAATGGGATCCTGTCAAATCAGAAAATTAACCCGAACTAATTTAGGAAGGTTTCTCCTGCGGGTTACAAAGATTACAGTAAAGTTGAACTGATGCGAGGAGTCGATATGAATGTTTGTATTGTAATCGCATCGATTCAGTGTCATTGTGGTGGTAGGCTTTTATTTTTCTTTTTGGGCATTCTTATAGAAACCTGCTAATCTCTACAATGTGGGCTTGATAGCTGAGGAGTCATCAGTGAATGTCTTGAGAGATGTAAGGCTTCCCATCACAATGACAACTGGAAAGATAACTCACATGAATAACAACAAAATTGAAATAGAATTCAAATCTCCTTCCATCAAAAGACTAGTCCTTGTTCTTCTCAAAAGATAGGTTCGTTTGCCAACTGATTTGGCTTGTTTGATTCCCTTAAAATTTTACCATCGTATTTTGACTGATTGGTTGGGTTTGGTATACAACTGATTGCATGCATTTTAAAACAATCAAGCGAGAGATTAATCCTTTGCTTTCAATCTGAAACTATCAGAAAATTTCAATCGCGCAACTGTTTGGGACAAGAAATATGTGTTGGAGAATCTTCTTTCAATAGTGATTGCCTTTTTTAGCCAGATGACAATGCTGTTTGCCATTTTTAGCCAGATGAGCCACGTTGTTTGCCATTTTTAGCTAGATGAGTAAAGTTGTTTTTTTCCAAAAGTCGAGCAGTTGCATTTTGAGTACCAGGATTTGACAAGTAGCAGTGCCTAGTTCCTTAAATGCATTAAACTGCACTGGTGAGAGATTGCTTTGTCATGAGTTGAAACCCTCTGCAAAGAATCTGCTCACCGATGTGTTTCTATTCATTTTCGGTAGCTCATCAAAGGTATTTGTTGAATCCCATCACTAAAAAAATTCTTCAGTTCAAAGTAAGAAATAGGGCAGCCTTTCAGAAAAATGCGTGCGCATAAGAGAAAAAAAGAAGACTGTGTAATGTGTTATGAGATCACCCTGATCATCATTTCATAAAAAGCTTGAGTGTGTCATGCTAGAGGAATGCAACCTTTTTTCCTACCTATAAAAATATCACTAATCTCTCTTTCCCTCTTACAGGAGTGGAACTGACATTTTGAGAAAAGCTCTAGAAATTTTTTATGCCTTCAATACGGCCCAAAGAAAAAAAAAGAACCAGCCAGTGAAGAGGGGACAATTTTTCTCACTTTTTTCATTGGGTAAGTCCTCTTTTTCCTATATCCATCCAACATTCAATTATTCATTGGTTTACAGTCTCTAGAAATAAATACTGTTGTTCGCTAATTTGTCAAAAAGAGGTAAACAGCTGGGAAGAAGTGTACAACAGCATATATAAGTATATTCTTAAAGTAGAAAAAACCATACTACAAATCCATACGTACTCATTTCAGACACAGGCACAGGCTCCAACTGAATCAGAAGTTGTCATAATTTATTTTACTGGAAGAAGCTAATAAATAGTTTTATGACCTCCTTCAAGTGAAGACTATAAGAAAAACTAAATGTGACGATGCTCTTCTTATAAACAGGAGTTGGTGTTTTAAAGCATTGTTCACAGCCATCCCCAAAGGGTTTTCAGCGCCTTTGCCTGATGCTACCAGCTTTTTATGTACCCTCAGAGAGGGCAGCTGAAATCTCCCAGCAGAAGAGGTTGGGGGGGGGGGTTTTGTTCCACTTGAAAGTTTGGCTATCGATAGCCAAACTAGCTCTAGAAAGATAGCTATAATTTCAGTACAATTTCAAGATGTTTTTGGTTGGGAAAACTAAGGAGCCTTGTGGCTAAACTGTATCCATCAAATGAGGCACCCTGTAATCATGTAAGCAATTTTACTCTCCAATTTTCTCAGGAGAATAGCGGGGAAATTTTTTTTTAAAATTTTTTGAACCTTGAATGCTTATTCAGCATTTTGACTAAATTTACTACACTGAGAGAAAAGTTACCAATATTGATCCAACATTTCGGGGTGGGCTGATTTTTAACTAAGAACGCCAATTAAGGGTGTTTCCGCTATTTTGACCCTGGCATACTAGTCCTTACTTTACAAAACTGCTGAAATCCATGTTCATACCCTAAAGTAGTGTGTATCATCATCAACACTCTTTTATTGTTCTTAGCATCAGAAGTCAGAGCACTTGGTTGTCTAACCACCCAAGCTGCTGATTAAAAACATGACTGATTAGCTAATTGATTTGAAATATGAGGATTTATAACCTGCCATCAGTCGTGTGGGTGGAAATCTCCCCCAAGGTGCGGGGAATGGTATTTTTCATACTGAAATCTCTCAAGTAAGAGTCTGTGCATCTCAGTATACTCCCAAGTAAAGATATAAAAGAGAGCTTCCGTCAAAGATGAATGCAACAAAAAATTCTGTGATTTGCAAGAAATTTCCCAAAAGTTGATTGGCGTCGAATTTTACTGTGTTGGCGGATCCAGCCCTTGTGGACCGGGGGGGGGGGGGGGGGCTTGGAATTTTCGCCCCCCAGGGGCCCCCCTTTTCCTTTCTTCTTTTTCCCCCCTTTCTTCCCCTCTTTCCTCCCATTTTGGTCGAACAGGGGGGGAAGCGAACCCCCCCCCTTGCATCCGCCAATGTTTTACTCTGCTTGACCACTGACGTCAAACAGTCGGGAGATGTTTTCCATCTCTTTAGTGTAGAAAAAAATTTTACCTTCGGACCTCCCTAATTTTTTGGCTTTATAATAACTGGGGCAACCCATCTGAGCAACCATGGATCCCTCATTCAGCCTAGCTCCCCTAGGTGTAAGGCTGGTAGAATGAGACTGGTCTGCGGTTCTGTATAGACTCTTGATGAATTTGTATCGTTCCACTTTTTCAGAAAAAAAGGTCAGTGGCATATTTTGGGAAATTTTATGGGGGGGGGGGGGGTGATACCGAGTTGCCCGTAACAGGTATTTTGCACCGATTAATGAGTTGAATCAAATCTGGGAAGGAGAGGATTCCGAGTTGGCCCATTTAAAAAAAATAAATAAATCAGTAAGAGTGCACTTGGCAACGTGGCTTTTTTTCTGACAAGGACAATTAGGGGTATGTGAATGAGAGACGGCAGATAGTGAACTGTACCCTCCAGTTTTTTTAATTCCGATTTTTTGACGCGGCAGGCTATTTACACCTTCAATTTTTTTGGGATTTCACGACAGAATTTTTTAATAGACTATTTTGTTAAAAAAATGATTTCTCTAAATTTGCTGAAGACAGATGAAATGTATACTTGTTACGGGCAAAGGGGAGAGAAAGTTCCTAATTACTGCTTTTTCCTCGGATTAAAAAAACAAAGTTTAAGTGCAACCAAAGTAGCCCTTTAAAATAGCTTAGCGGAGCAAAAGTAGGAGATGAGCAGGATCAAAACGAAAGTAATTTCGAACCGGCCAACTTTCGCTAGTTCCATCTGTTTTCGGTCCCGTTTGGGCCCGGAATGATCGATGGGATTCTTTAGTTCCTAATGGTATGCTGAGTAGGACATGACATGAGTAAGACCTTCAGAAGACTTTTCAGCGGGGTTTCGCCCCGTTGCACTATGGTCTAACATCGGAAAAAAGTGGCAAAAAATTAGTGACAAAAAGTAATAAAAAACCATTGTTTCTGACCTTTTTAAGCTTCATTAAAACTTTTCAGTGACATTTATTGGTTCAAAATACTAGTTCAAATTGTTCTTTGTGGTTAAAATTGGTCTTGAAAGTTTATAAATGATTAATGTAAGAGAAATTTATTTTCTGACTTTTGGCCACTTTTTGACAATCTCAGACCATAGTGCGTTGGTCTGTGAAATTTTTATGCGTAAGTAATCCGCGGCCGTGAGAGGTGCTTTATTGACCTTTGTTGGCGTCAGATCGATCTGAAAATTCTTCTGCTAATATTCTAAATATACTGCGCTTTCAATTGGTCGAAACCACGTTTTGATACGACGAATTCATTTCGAAGTATCGTTTTTTTAAATGAGAAAAATGAGCAGGAGCAAAAAGAAAGTAACTCCGAATTCGCCGACTTTCCGTAATTTCGTCTGTTTTTCGTCCTGTATGGACTTGGAATGATCGATGGGACATTTTTTCGTTCCTAATATATGCTGAACAAGATACAAGATATGTAAGACCTCTAGAAGACTTTTGAGGGGTGTTTTGGGCCCCTGGTTTGCTATAATTTCATTAGAGTAAGTGTCATCTGCGGCCGCGAGCGGTCCCGTATAGACCTTTCTTGGCTTTTTATCGATCTGGACTTGTTACCAGCAGTAATGTGAAAGCTACGCTTTCGATTGGTCGAAGCCGCGTTTGATACGACGAATTCATTTCGAGGTATCGATTTTTTAAATGAGCAAAGATGAGCAGGAGCAAAAAGAGAGTAACTCCGAATTCGCCGACTTTCCGTGATTCCGTCTGTTTTTCGTCCTGTTTGGATTTGGAATGATCGATGGGACATTCTTTCGTTCTTATAGTATGCTGAACAAGATATAAGATATGTATAGTATGCTGAACAAGATATAAGATATGTAAGACCTCTAGAAGACTTTTAAGGGGGCTTTGGCCCCTGGTTTGCTATAATTTCAATAGAGTAAGTGTCATCTGTGGCCGCGAGTGGTCCCGTTTAGAACCTTATTGGCTTTGTATCGATCTGGAAATGTTATCAGCTGGAATGTGAAAGCTGCGCTTTCGATTGGTAGAAACCGCGTTTTAATACGACTAATTCATTTCGAGATATCGATTTTTTAAATGAGCAAAGATTAGCAGGAGCAGAAAGAACGTAACTATACCAATCTGCCCACTTTCCGTAATTCCGTCGGTTTTTCGTCCGGTTTGGACTCGGAATGATCGATGAGACATTCTTTTGTTCCTAGTGGGATGCTGAACAAGATATAGAAGATATGTAAGACCTCTAGAAGACTTTTGAGGGGTGCTTTGGCCCCTGCTCCCCCCCTAATCATCTAATCAATCCCCCCTAATCAATAAGTGTCATCTATGCGGCCGCGAGCGGTCCCGTATAGACGTTTGTCGGCTTCATGTCGATCTAAAAATTTTTACTGTTAGTACTCTAAAAGCAGCGCTTCCGATTGGTCGAAGCCGCATTTTGATACAACTAATTTATTTCGAGGTATCGATTTTTTAAGTGAGCGAAGATGAGCAGGAACGAAAAGAAAGTAACTCCGAATCGGCCGACTTTCCATACTTCCGACTGTTTTCGGTCCCGTTTGAACCCGGAATGATCGATGGGACATTGTTTAGTTTCTAATGGTATCCTGAACAGGACATGAGATGAGTAAGACCATTAGAATACTTTTCAGCGGGGTTTCGCCCCCTTGGTCCGTGAAATTTTCATGCAGTAATGTAATCCACGGCCGTGAGAGATGCTTAATTGACCTTTGTTTGCGTCATATCGATCTGAAAATTCTACCGATAATACTCTAAATACTGCGCTTACAATTGGTCGAAACCGTGTTTTGATACGACTAATTCATTTTGAGGTATCGAGTTTTTTAGGGAGCTGAGACGAGCACGAGAAAAGCGAAATTAACTCCGAATCGGCTGACTTTCCGTAATTCCGTCTGTTTTTCGTCCTGTTTGGACCTGGAGTAACGGATGAGACATTTTTTAGTTCTAATGGTATGCTGAACAGGACATGAGACGAGTAAGACTATTAGAAGACCTCCTCGTGGGGTTGGGCCCCCCTGGGTCACGGTGAAATTTTGATGCAGTAATGTAATCCGCTGCCGTGAGAGGTCCCGTATAGACCTTCATTGGCTTTGTATCGATCTGAAAAGCTACTGCTAGTTTTCTAAATGCAGCGCTTCCGATTGGTGGAAACCGCGTTCTGATACACTTAATTCATTTCGAGTTATCGATTTTTTAAGTGAACGGAGGTGCGAGCAGGAACAAAAAGAAAAGAGCTCCGAAGGGGCTGACTTTCCGTAATTCCGTCTGTTTTTCGTCCTGTTTGGACCCGGAGTATTCGATGAGACATTTTTTAGTTCCTAATAGTATGCTGAACAAGACATGAGATGATAAGACCACTAGAAGACTTTTGAGGAGGGATTTCAGCCTCGACCCCTGGGTTGCTAGAATTTCAATAGAGTGTCATCTGCGGCCGCGAGCGGTCCCGTATATGTAGACCCTTATTAGCTTTGTATCGATCTGAAAATTTCACTGCTTGTAATATTAGTGCTGCGCTTACGATTGGGCAAAACCGCGTTTAGATACACCCAATTCATTTCGAGGTATCGATTATTTATGTGAACGTTGATGAGCAGCAGGCGTGAAGCGATAAGAACTGCGAATCGGCCAACTTTCCATAATGGGAATGGGACTGTTGCAAACTTTCGCTGTAAGCGATTTAATAGTCTATTCTGGTTTAAAAACCTCCAAAACTAACGATGGCAGCACTAAAAACTTCCGAAATCCACTCCTAAAAACAATAACCACTTTTTTTTGCGAGGGCGTAATGGGGCTGAGGGCAGAAAAAGGGAGATTCCTATCTTAATTCGTCACTCTCTCTATGCTGACAAGGATGATTCACAGAGTAATTAGTCATCAGAATAGTGATCCACATCCGATGAATGGTACATATATAGTGACACCGGTGCTAAATGAAAGTCATATCTCATTGGTCACTTTTTGATGGAGTTACAGTATTGTTAGATGGGAATCTCCCATTACACTATGCAACAAAATTTGACTTTTGGTTTGTCCACGGGTTGAGACCTATTTTTTCTGACTCCTAGTGACCAAAGAAGTCAGAAAAGGCCATGAAAGTGCCGGGAAAATGTGTATGCGCCCAGGACGCCGCCATTTTGAAAAAACAGAAATTCAGCCGACTTGCCGTCGGTTTTTGAGGCTAGCGTCCTTAATTTTTTCTCAAATTAAAAAAATGTGCACATAAAATGAAAGAGAAAAAATTTTCCCACAAGATGGGTACCTCAATTTTTTTTTCAATCAGCAAAAGTATACAAAAACTGAAGTTTTTTAAAATTTTTTTTTTTAAAAAATCGAAAATTTGACGATTTTTGGGGTGAATTTTAACTCATGCCGTCAAAAATAGAAATCATCGAAAAAAAAAAAAGATTGATGCATTGAAAAGAGCGTTAAAGTGGCTACAAGATGATGTACTACAAAAATTTTTTTTGATTATTTTTTGCCAATTTTTAGCCATTAAAAAGATTTTCCCCAAAATTCAGTTTTCTCCCTCTATGCTCCCTAATTTACAAAAGGTTCGTTCAATAACGTCGATTTGGTTCCTCTCATGCACCCCCGGACCAAAATAATCCATTTTCCATCAAAAGTGACCGTGAATATTGGTGGAAAAAGCTTGGCTCATAACATTTGATGCCCCTATTTACATTAAATGTGTCTACGCATTCATGCAGCTCCTCCAAAAATCCCATGCTAAAAAAAAAAAAAAAAAAAAAAAAAAAAAATCATCCGTTAAAGGCAGATATTTTTTGAAGTTTTTTTTCACACTCAGCCGGTATTAATAAAAACAATATTGGTTTTAGAAAAAATTTATGTTATTAGTTGCTCTGGATAGAGCAGATGGGATCAATGATGTGCTGAGAACAATAAAATAAATGGTGGCCCTGAGAAGAACGGTTTTTAATCGGGTTGGGGATCAGTATATTCCAGTGCGGTTTATTTGGGAGAGTGATGAGATTCCTGAGTCCATACTGGTCTAAAAATGAAGGATAAAAAGAATTTGAAAAAGTGGCGCACCAATTTTAGCCGTTTTAGGTGGCTCTGAAAAGAGCTGTTGCACTGTCTGTCGTTACTTATGCACATGCAGTGTCCGTTCCTGTCCTTCTTAAACTTTTGACCCGGCACTTGGCAGTTACTTGTATAAAAGCCACGCATAATGATGCTTGACTTCAGCCTGCTGTACAAGTCAAGGCTTCAAATTCACTAAAGCATCTTATAAAAAAATTTAAAAATGTGTTATCAAAAAGGTCCTTCCTCAGGGGTACCAAATGAAATTGAGAATTTCTGAACAATCAAATTACAATTGAGCAAAAGTAAACAAAATCTTAAAAATTAAAAATGTCTTTTTTCATTATATCAAAGTGTGAGCAAGGCAGCGGGTGTAGAGCAAGGGGGTGTAGAGGGCTATTGGGGGTATAGCCCCCCCACACTTTTTTGAGGATGCGGGGCTAACACTTAACAAAAAAAAAAAAAAAAAAAAAAAAAAAATGATTTTTTTAGCCCCCCCTTATTTCGACCCCACGCCCCCGCCCATGGTGAAATTCATGACGAATAAAGGGGAGAACTCGTTCTCAACTCGATTTTCGCCATTATTCGCGGTCACTTTTGATGGAAAAAGGATTTTTTTGTCCGAGGGTGCAAAAGGAACCAAATCGACGTTATTGAACGATACCGTTTGTAAATTAGGGAGCATAGAGGGAGAAAAATGAATTTTGGGGAAAATCATTTTAATGGCTAAAAATTGGCAAAAAATAAACACAAAAAATTTGTAGTACACCCTTGTAGCCACTTTAACGCTCTTTTCAATGCTCAATCTGTTTTTTTCGATGATTTCTATTTTTGACGGCATGAGTTAAAAAATTTATCCCAAAAAAACGTCAAATTTTCGATTTTTTAAAAAAAAAAATTTAAAAAACTTCAGTTTTTGTATACTTTTGCTGATTGAAAAACAAATTGAGGTATCTCATCTTGTAGGAAATTTTATGTTCTTTCATTTTATGTGCACATTTTTTTAATTTGAGTAAAAATTAAGGACGCTAGCCTCAAAAAACCGACGGCAAGTCGGCTGAATTTCTGATTTTTCAAAATGGCGGCGTCCTGGGCGCCTACACATTTTCCCGGCACTTTCATGGCCATTTTCTGACTTCTTTGGTCACTAGGAGTCAGAAAAAATAGGTCTCAACCCGTGGACAAAATGGCTGTTGCATAGTGTTATTACTGCCCTTAGCCACCATTACACCCGCGCAGCGAAAAGCATTTATTGAGTTTAGGAGTAGATTTCGGAAGTTTTTAGTGCTACCATCGAATGTTTTGGAGGTTTTTACACCAAAATCGACTATTAAATTGCTTACAGCAACAGTGCGCAACAGCCCCATTCCGTCTGTTTTTATTCCCGGTTTTGGGCCCGAAACAATCGACGGGGTATTTTCCAGTACCTCATAGTATGCAGAAGAGGACCTGAGATGAACATTACATTCCTAAGACTTTTGAGGGGGGCTTCGTTTCCTATGGGCCGGTGAAATTTTCATTGAGTAAGTTTAATCCGCGGTCTCGTATAGACCTTTCATGGCTTTACATCGATCTGAAAATTTCAAAGGAAGTAATTGAAAAGCTTTGCTTTCGATCGGTCGAAACCGCGTTTTGATACATTTAATTCATATCGATTTATCGAGTTTTTAATTTAGCAGAGAATAGCTGACGAGCAGCATACATCAAAGCGAAAGTAACTCCGAATCGGTCGAATATTTCTATAATTTCGTACATTTTCGGTTCCGTTCGGACCCGGAATAATCGATGGGACATTTTCCAGTTCCTCATATACACTGCCCCGCAAAAAAAAACCGGCGCACCTGGTGCGCTGGATTATTCCGCTCGAAAATGCGAAAAAACTACAAAATTTAAAATCGCCATAACTTTTGAATTAAAAGAGCTAAACATATTTCAAGGCCAGGGTCGGATTCTTCATACTCTTTAGTTTTTAATACGTAAGCTCAAATTTTCTTTTGATCATTTTCCCACCCGTATGAAGAGACTTACCCAACCCTCGCGAAAACTGTTTTTTTGGAGCACATCCCAAAAAAGTTACTCAAACTTCTCACATCTCTTTTGGCAAAAGTAGCATAGGTAGACAAAATCTGAGACATGCATCAGATTCCTCAGAGTTAGGACTATCGATCTGGTTACCTCAATTTTGTCTACGAAATTTTTTAAGGTCGGAAAATGCACTTTTCCGAGACCATGTAAAGACCGCTTCTGAGCACACAGTTTACACATCCGCTCAAACATGCGAAAAGATGATAAAAGTTCAAATCGTCATTACTTTTGAACTAAAACAGCTAAAAATATTTCAAGGCCAGGGTCGGATTCCTCGTATTCTTCAGTTCTTCATACACAAGCTTGAATTTTTTTCGGTCATTCTTTTGCCCGTATGAAGAGTTTTTCCAAATCCTCGCGAAAACTGTTTTTTTGGAGCACATCTCTAAAAAGTTACTCTAACTTCTAACATCTCTTTGGGAAAAAGTTGCATAGATAGACAAAATCTGAAACCTGCATCAGATTCCTTAGAGTCAGGGCTATCGACTTGGTTACCTCAATTTGTTCTAAAAAAAATTGTTCGAGGTCAGGAAACGCACTTTTCCGAGACCATGTAAAGACCGCTTCTGAACATTATTAGAAATGTGCTGCAAAAAAACAGTTTTCGCGAGCGTTTAGAAAAAAACTCTTCACACGAGCGTAAATGACCAAAAAAAAAATTGAGCTTCTGTATAAAAAACCAGAAAGCACGAGAAATCCGACCCTGGCTCTAAAATTTTTTAACTCTTTTAGCTCGAAAGTTATGACGATTTAAACTTTTATGGTCTTTACGCATGTTTGAGCGGATGTGAAAACTGTATGTTCTTCAGAAGCGGTCTTTACATGGTCTCGGAAAAGTGCGTTTCCTGACCTCGAACAATTTTTTAGAACAAAATTTAGGTAACCAAGTCGATAGCCCTGACTCTAAGGAATCTGATGCAGGTTTCAGATTTTGTCTATCTGTGCTACTTTTTCCCAAAGAGATGTGAGAAGTTTGAGTAACTTTTTTGAGATGTGCTCCAAAAAACAGTTTTCGCGACGATTTGGAAAAACCTTCATACGGGCAAAAGAATGACCGAAAAAAAAATTCAAGCTTGTGTATGAAGAACTGAAGAATACGAGGAATCCGACCCTGGCCTTGAAATATTTGTAGCTGTTTTAGTTCAAAAGTTATGACGGTTTGAACTTTTATCATCTTTTCGCATGTTTGAGCGGATGTGTAAACTGTGTGCTCAGAAGCGGTCTTTACATGGTCTCGGAAAAGTGCATTTTCCGACCTTAAAAAATTTTTTAGACAAAATTGAGGTAACCAGATCGATAGTCCTAACTCTGAGGAATCTGATGCATGATGCATGTCTCAGATTTTGTCTGCCTACCCTACGTTTGCCCAAAGAGATGTGAAAGTTTGAGTAACTTTTTTGGGATGTGCTCCAAAAAAACAGTTTTCGCGAGGGTTGGGTAAGTCTCTTCATACGGGTGGAAAAAGACCAAAAGAAAATTTGAGCTTATGTAAAAAAAAAATAGAAAGTATGAGGAGTTTGACCCTTGCCTTTAAATATTTTTAGCTGTTTTAGTTCAAAAGTTATGACGATTTTAAATTTTGTAATTTTTTCGAATTTTCGAGCGAAATGATCCAGCGCGCCAGGTGCGCCGTTTTTTTGCCGGGCAGTGTCGTATGCTGAAGAGGACCTGAGATGAATAGGACCCTTTGAAAACTTTTGAGGGGGGGTTCGCCCCTTGAGTCGGTGAAATTTTGATGGAGTAAGTTTCATCCACAGCTCCGGGGGTCCCGTATAGACCAGCTTTAATGCCTCTATATCGAGCTTAAAATGTCACTATGCTAGTGATCTAAATGTTGCACTTACGATTGGTCGAAACCGCGTTTTGATAGGTACTTTGAATTTTTTTCCGTTTATCGGTTTTTTAAGTGAGCTTAGATGAGCACTATAGAGCTGGAGCAAAGCACAAGGAATTTCGAATCGACTTACTTTCAGTACTACCGTTTTTTTCGGTCCCGTTGGGACCCGAAATAATCGACGGGGCATTTTCTAGTTCCTCGTAGTATGTAGAAGAGGACCTAAGATGAATAAGACCTTTGTAAGACTTTTGAGGGGGCTTCGCCCCCTGGGTCGGTGAAATTTTGATGGAGTAAGTTTCATCCACGGCCGCGAGCGGTCCCGTATAGACCTTTTAAAGGCTTTGCATCGATCTGAAAAATGTACAAGAAGTAATTGAAAGGCTCTGCTTTCGTTTGGTCGCGAAACTGCGTTTCGATTCATCTTATTTACATCGATTCATCGATTTTTTTTGTGAGCAGAGATGACAGGAGCAAAGCGAAAGTGTAACTTCGAATCGGCGTACTTTCAGTCTTACCGTCTGTGTTTGGTCCTGTTTTGGGCATGGAATAACCGACGGGACATTTGTCAGTTTCTCATAGTGTGCTGAAGAGGACCTTATATGACAAAAAACCTTTAGAAGACTTTTTAGTGGGGCTTCGCCCCCTAGCTGGGTCACCTATATGTAACTAGTGTAAGTTTCATCTGCGGCCGCGAGCGGGACCTCGTATAGACATTTGCCTGTTTAGTGATGACGCCACGATCAAAATTGGATCCAAACAAATGCTCCATCTCGCCCACTCTCGTGGATTTACCCATAAGAAATCGAACCCAAATTTTCGAATGGAAATTCATGCTGGGTAACATCCAGTTTTCTCAAATTTTACTTTACCATTTGATTCTACGTACCTCAAAGTATCTTTTCACACCGACGCATAATTCCTGAAAGATCATATGTATAAAGTTACAATCACAATTATACCCAGAGAGATGTTTTTCCTTGTCTTACGTAGTCTCTTATGGGGGTGTCAACGCCATGAAACTCAATCATCCTAACCTATCTTCGTATCGAAGCTTGTTCGAGGTATAACACGTGGTGTGATGGTGCCGGTAAGCATTTATCCCAAAAGTCTATGACCATAAGAAACTGTGAGTGGGACAAGGACAAAACATAGACTTTCTTCGAAATAACTGTGATTGTCAATTATTGCGTGATGTTTCACAAATGTTGCTGTAATGTGATTACATTTTAAAATACGTGGAATCCTATGGTGTAATAAAAACTGAGAAAACTTTTGTTTACTGTCACGAATTTGCATTTGAAAATTTGGATCCTGTTTTCTCCTATTTCCCCCGAGAGCGAGTGAGAGAAAGAGCATTTGTTTGGATCCAAATTTTTTTTGTGACGTCACACTAAACAGGTCTTTGGCAATGTATAGCGATCTGAAAATTTCACTGCTAGTAATGTAAAACTGCGCTTTCAATTGGGTGAAACCGCTTTTTGATACATCTAATTGATTTCGATATTTTGATTTTTTAAATGAACGAAGATGCGCAGGAGCAAAGCGAAAAAACCGATTCGACCGACTATCGCTAATCTAGTCTCTTATCGGGCCCGTTTGGACCCAGAATAATTTGGGGCATTTTTCCAGCTCCTCACAGTATCTTGATGAGGACCTGAGATGAATAATACCTTTATAAGACTTTTGAGAGGGGTTTAGCTTCCTGGTTCGGTGAAATTTTGATTGAGTAAGTGACTAAGTGTAATCCGCGGCCGTGAGCGGACCCTTTATAGATCTTCCTTGTCTTTTTTTCGATCTGAAAATATCACAGGATGTTATTGAAAGACTGCTTCGTCGAGTTTTTTAAATTGCGTGTCCATCCATGAAATCAATGTCTATATTTATCGATTTTTTAGAGTGCGGAGGAAGACCCCAGCAAAACGTTTTTTACTTGGCAGAGAGCTGATTATTCCAAATTCCGCCTCTTATCGGTCCCGTTTGTCCCCTGAAAAAAAGATTACGCATTTTTAATGTTTTCCTAATAATGTGTACCTAAGGATACCTGAGGTTATAAAAAAGCCCCTGTATATCCATTATCCAAGACGTCTGCGAAGAGGGGGGCCCTCCCCCCGCCGCGCCACACCGGGAGCCCTCGTTATATGGCAATTAAAAATGAGCCGAACAATGTGATGAACAATATTGTTTTTGCAGTGATTTCTGTACCAAATTTAATGGGTTTTTAGATGAAACATTGGCATTCACTTTTAAGTACCTGACTGGAAACCACAGAGTCATCTCAGGGAAAAAAACAAAGGAAATTCCTTATCTCCAGCTCATATGTTTTTAATTTTTGCTTTTTTTTTTTTATTTTTTAAAAATAGATGTGTTCATTCAATAGGTACTTCTACTATAAAAGATTGAATGGAAAATTAGCCCAGCTTACCAAGTCTTAGCTTGAAATTGGCGAAAAATTCCAATTTCGCGGACTCTTGTCCAACTCGCCATAAGAAGTAACTTCTTCTGGCGAGTTCCTTCCTATTTTATACCTTAGAAATCGAGAAAACTAGCTTCCGTCAGGAGGGGTTTGAAAAAAAAGTGAACATCTTTTGCGCAGTGTTATTTTACCTAGTCATGATGATTGCTTTTATTTTGTTTCAGGCCCAGGAAATTTGTGACTCCTACAAATAAAAGGGATTTGCATCAAATTTTATGTATCTTTTCCATGGATTACTTTCTCTTCTCGTTGTCTTACATGCTTTGGAAGCATCGTCGTCACTTTAATTATCTTACTATCATTTTTTATTGTTCTTTGCCACTAACGACTGCCCCTGTAGATTGATGTGCGATACTTCTGGGACTGAAATAATATGGCCCATCCATAATTCTATATTTAAATAAAAACTAAAAAATAATAATGAAGAAATGGATTAATGCAGAAATCAGTACTTGCCTAGGTACTTTTGTAGATACGAAAAAAAAAAGGGTTATTTTTACTTTTTATGATATTCGTGAATTTTTTTCCTAGGGATTTTCATTGTTCTATCCTCTGTACGCTGTTTTTGTTTTTGTTTTTTTAAACATTTTTAAATACTCATTAAATGTTTTTTTTTTTTTTTCTCTCAATCGAAAACTACATTTTGATTACAATAAATTAGAGATATCTGTTTTGTAAGATCCTCGTCTTTGTCTCATCATTTTTATTACTTTCA
The DNA here is from genome assembly GCA_011764245.1 of Trialeurodes vaporariorum. Lineage (NCBI taxonomy): Eukaryota > Metazoa > Arthropoda > Insecta > Hemiptera > Aleyrodidae > Trialeurodes > Trialeurodes vaporariorum. The sequence goes on from VMOF01000013.1 coordinate 23,600,461, forward strand.
AGTAAAAGTTCTTCATTTATACTGATTTTTTTGGTGTCAATCAGCATCACAACATTGACATAGAAAATGAGACAACCCCAAAGAAACGACCTACTTTCAAAAATGGATTTAAAAAAAAAAAAAAAAAAAAAAAAAAAAAAAAAAAAAAAAAAAAAAAAAAAAAAGACCAATTTCACTCATCACTTTTTTATTAGGGGTAGTATCAACGCAGAATTCTACGATCAGATTGGAAACTTCGGTTCATTCTGAAGAGTTATTTTCTGGCCTGTTATTTGTAGAAGATCCAAACTATATCGTGCAAAGCATCGCAAAAGACAGAGATAGAGCCACCGTTGTGAACAGACACCGAAAGAGACCAAAAAAATGTTTCTTCGGCTCTTTATAGGAGGATCCATTCGGATTGTATTATTCTGTGGTACCAATATGTCAGTTATTGATACATGCTAGCATGATTCTGCGTAAACATCAATACTTCTGCCCTCTCCCTTCGACAAAAAATATGAATTCTTTACTCGTAGTCGGAGAACTATGAGAGACAAAAGCTTGTTTTAAAATAAAGGGAAAGGGTTTACTATTTTCCCCTATTTTCTGCGCTTTCGTTTCCTTCAACGTTTCACTCGTAGATTTGTGTCAAACCCAAACCTCAAAGAAACTTCGCATCCTATGGGAGGGATTTCAGTTTTGTCACACAAATCTATGCAAAATACTTGATGGAAGGGATAGGACAATAAAAATAATTAATTTATTTTTAGCGTTTCCTAGGAAGAGGTGACTGGATTCTCCTATGATGGGCTCACAACTTTGTGGTGTCTCCTTGAAGTATCGATACCAGTATAGCGGCTCATCCAATTGGCAACAATGATTTTCTCCATTTGATTCTATATGAAATAATCGATCCGACAGTGAAGCAGCGCTTCGCCAGCATCCGATTGTTTTACATTGAGCCAAATGGAGGAAATACTTTGTTGCTGAATTGCACGAGCCACCACTGATCGACGCTACTGCCAAAGTATCAGTGCTCCGATGTTGAGCCAAATTATTGCTGACTGCTGCATTATGGTATCAATTTTTTACAAACTTTTTCATTGCGAAACACACGATCCAAATGAATTTGAGTAAAACTCAAAATTGGGGTCCGGTACACCTGATATTGAAAGTAGGATAGTGAAAAGGATCAGGGGGTATGGGTATGAAAGAGTCCATGGTCTAGTTTCGGAATCCTCAGGAATTTCGTTAAAATTGGATACAGCAATTGGATAGCAGCAATTTTTTCACCATTCGCTCTGAAAAAAGTTTATTTTGAAGAAATCTTATGATTTGACGAGTATACCAAGAGTTTCGAAGATACGGAGTAGGGGAAGGAAGGATAGGAAAAAATGCAAACTTATGATTTTGAATTAAAGTCTTCACAGAATTGAAAAAAAAGAAATAAATTATTTTGTGACCTTATTCGAAGGAAACTAATGACCGGGGAAAGGGTTTCCTTCAACTGTGGAGAGGTGTTTTGAAAGGGGGGGGGGGGTTCGTTGGCTAACTTTTCTCGCCTCAAAAAATAGCAGCAAAAGCCACTAATGGTTAGGTATAAAGAGAGAGAAAAAAAAAACAAAAAAAAACACCATAGTTTTTGACAGTATCTTTCATCTCAATAAAAATTCGTGGCGAGTTGTGACCTAAAAAACATTTTTGGGGACGAGTTGCTCGTCACTGTACCCCCCCCCCCATGAACACCCCTTTGGGTGCATCTGCTAACTTCTTAATTTTCCTCATTATTCAACAAACTTCGCACAGCCCCATCCTCCCCCCGGGGGGGGATTTTCATCTATTGAGACCCTACACTTTGAAATTTTAGGCCCCCCAAAAAAAAGGGTAGGATGCCCTTGGGGGTCCGAAGGCATCCACGCGAAAGAAGATGGGTTGGGGGTTCTCCTCCTGATTTTTTTTTTTTTTTTTTTTTTTTAACTTTTTTTCCCAGCAAAGTTGTTGTTTTATTTTATTTTTTTTCCTTCTTTTATTCTCCCTTTTTTCTTTTTCATATCTTTTTCTCTCTCTTTCTCTCTCTCTCTATCATTTTTATTCTCTCTTTTTCTCTCTCTCTCTATCATTTTTATTCTCTCTTTTTCTCTTTCCTTCTCTCTTTCTCTCTCCATTTCTCTATTTTTCCCTCTTTTACTCTCTTATTCTCACTTTCTTTCTTTTTCTATATTTTTCTCCATGTTTCTGCCTTTTTCTTCCCGTCTTCCTCCCTTCATGAAGTGAGGCCGCCTTAGGTCTAAGGCCCTACGCAGTTGCGTATTTTGCGTAATGGAAAATCCGCCCCTGCCCCCCCCCCCTTCGAAAAACCTCGTAACTTCATTTCCTACTTTTACTGCCAACGGGAAAGATGGCTGATGTTTGGAATAGTCCAAAGTCGGCGAGTAACGCCCCCCCCCCCTTGCCCTCCCTCGTGGACGCTAAAAGAAAAAAATTGTCAAGAAACAGCTCAGAATCTGATGCTTAGACTTTGTGAGTGAGGACCTCAGTGAGGTCCTCGTGAGGTATACCCGCACTGTGGGTCAGTTCAAAAATTTAGCACGCCAAAATTAATAACTTGAAAACCACTTGTGATATCTCCATGAAAATTGGTACATAGGGGTTTTTCAAGGTGCTGATTCCGATTTTTTACTCGAAATTTTATTAAAAAATTCTTTACATAATTTTTTCAAAAAAAAAAAAAATTGAAAAAATTCGTTGAAAGTCAGTGCCAGGTGGTTTTTTAATGTGCTAATTGTGATTTCCTATTCATAAATCTGTACAAAAATTCCTTAACAATTTTTAACATCATTTAAAAAAAAAAATTTCAAAAATTTTCAAAATTTTAAATTTACTCACAAAGAGAGTCAAAATAGTTTAAGGAAATATCACATCATAAAAAGGCAACAGGCAGCTCATAAAGCCTTTAAATAATATCACAAAATAATAAATATCAAAGTTACCTGACACGTAAGTTGGAAATACTATCATACATTTTTAATGATAATGATAGAAAACTTACTATCTTAAAAAAAGTAGAATGTAGGAAAAATAATTGAAAAAAAATCACCATCATTATTATATTATTAGTTCCTATTATTTTCATTAATTAATTAAATAGTTAATTAGTCTTCTCCTGCCCCGCCTCCTCCGTTAAGACGAGAATAGACGTCACATCATACGGCTCTGTACATTTTGTTTTGTGTACCCACACGAAATTGCGTACATTCGGCAACGTCACATTTTAACCGAATAGTATCTATCTTGATTATTTATAAAATAAAAGTACAAAACATTCCATCTCAGCCCTCGGGTGAGGTAAGGCGACCAACGCATCTTCATTTGATTGATTGAACCACAGGTTCTTACATCTGGAATCGAAAGATGCATTTTTTGCATTCATTTCACCCTTGCCTAATTATATGCGACTAAAAATCGATTTGTTTCCATTCTTTCCGATGGAATGAAGCATTTTTTCAAGAAATTTTGCAATGAAAAAAAGGACCTAACGATCTTTAAGCGTAGAACTTCAATAGAACATATAATTTAGAGTGCCCTCCCCCTCCCCCACCCCACCCCCCACATTTGGGGTTGTATCCCCTAACTGATAACTTAAATTTGATCCTAACATATTTTGTTTACATTAGAAATACAACATATTTATATTTACTGCAAAATTCAACTCAAAATCTTCTTTATTTGATCTAAAATTGTATTTTTGCGCATCATAATGAAACCTCGTGTTTTCAGTTTGATGGAACATGCTGACGAAAAAAATTGAAAAAACATACTTGTACCTATTTGTTCCTATTGGGACCTGTTTTGGCGTGATCTTTGGGGTATAAAGAACTCGGAACAGCAATAAAACTCGTGGCATTTTGTGGCTTTTGTTTTTGCGGGTCCAAAGAAGATGAAATAATTATGTTTTTTTTTCTTAAATAAGAGCCTTTTTTACCATGCAATTTTATAGACACCATTTTATCTAATGATAATTACAACTATACTAAAAAACTCGCCTTTTTATGTAGATTTTGCCAGCATACACAGAAATTGTGTAGAGGCAACGCTGGTGGTAGAAAACAAACCAAAACGCAAACACTTTCTGCATGCACACGCTGCCGACGACGCGACGGTCACGAGTAGCAACATTTCTCCCTTCAATTAGTCATCGATATCGTGATAAAATAAATAAAAGGCATTGATCTACGGCATCAGTGGAAGCTAAAGAACATTTTAACCAACCTCCCGCACCACAAAAAAAATGTCGCCAAATTGACTTTTGGCGCGCTAACTTTTTGAACTGGCCCATAGTGACCCGGCGGCCGGTACTAGCCTTTTTCGTGAGAAATGTGTGAGCCGCAAACGAGTGACTGGAACGTGTGGAAGAGTAGAGGGCCGAAATGCCCGAAATGAGGGAAGGAGTAGTCATGGAATGTTGTCAAAAAGCCGACGTGCGAATGTAATGAGTACGAGTACGATAAGCAGGTATTGGGGGAGGGGGGTATCATCATTCTTATGATTGTCTGTTATTGTCCCACCTTGGTCACTCGAGGAGCGTGAAAAGTTGACGCCAGTGGGCATTTCGGCAACTACAAATCGTCGAAAACAGACACACCATCCGGTGTTTGGTGAATACCGAAGTGTTGCTCATTTTGAAGCGCGACGTGGTGGCAGAATCAGGAAACTTTCGCTATGGAACCACCTTAATCTGAATAGCTTCGTGGATTAACCTGGCTTGCATATTTTCCTCATTTACCAAAATAGAGGGATTATCAAAATCGAAAATATGATCGTTATCGAGAGCATGTTGGTGAAGCGCGGTTTTCTCATTTTTGTCGTACTTATGAGACTTAATTCGATCCTGCAAATACCTTTTTGTATGTCCTATATTGGTCCTAAATTGGGCTAAAATTAAATCGCATACAAAGTTGCCACAAAGTGAATTTTTGTACGCTTTGAAAGTGTGCTTGAATTCCACTTTTTCCAATATGAAGACCATTTTTATGAACAAATTGAAGGCCTGGCAATGGGTGCTCCGGTATCAGCTTGCATAGCTAATCTGGTCATGGAGCACGTTGAATCAGAAGTGTTGTCCAAATGTAAAGGAAAATTTCAGTATTATAAGAGATTTGTCGGCGATTCTATTATATGCGTACATAAAGATAAATGTCAAGAGGTCTTGGATCAATTTAATTCGTACCATCCATCTTTTAAGTTTACTAGTGAAGTAGAAAAAAATTTGTCTCTAAACTTTCTCGATTTAACCATTGACCATAAACTTGGAACTAAAATTCAGACGCAGTGGTACCAAAAATCTATACACTCTGGAAGATATCTTAATTATCTCTCCGCTGTTCCTTTCCACCAGAAAGTTAATGTCGTTAAAAATATTGTGTCTAGGGTCTTGAATTTGACTGATAAGTGTTACATTAAGGAGCGGTTAAATGTTGTTGAGCAGCTGTTATTATCGAATGGATATCCCCTTATTTTTCTAAAAAAACAGATGAGGGAGTGTCATTTCATGATTAAAAATAAGGTTAAAAATGTTCCCAAAACGCAGTTCGTGGCTGAAAAAGTAATTAAAATGACTTATGTTTCTGGCTTGTCAGAAACGTTAAAAAAGAAATTGGAGCCTTTTGGCATGCAAACTGTTTTCAAAAATCGTCCTGTTGGTTTAATCTCTCGACTTAAAGCCAAGGTTCCTACTGTAAAAAAATCAAATGTCGTTTATCAAATTAACTGTAAAGATTGCCCTGGCACGTATATAGGACATACAAAAAGGTATTTGCAGGATCGAATTAAGTCTCATAAGTACGACAAAAATGAGAAAACCGCGCTTCACCAACATGCTCTCGATAACGATCATATTTTCGATTTTGATAATCCCTCTATTTTGGTAAATGAGAAAAATATGCAAGCCAGGTCAATCCACGAAGCTATTCAGATTAAGAAGTGTCCCACAGCTGTTAATTCTAGGAGTGATACCCAATGCCTCAGTTCTATGTACCAACCATTTTTGTAAAAGTTTTGAAAACGATTTTTTTTTTTTTTTTTTTTTTTTTTTGGTAATCCTGCTGCATCACTGCTTTTACTTGGATGTATCGTTTGGTGCGCCCTCTTTCTTATTTTTTTATAACTAGTTTTATTGCGCATGCGCACTTTTTCTTGTAGTTGTGTCGCGCGAATTTTCGAATCTTGCTGTTAATTATCATTTATGCTCTCTTGTGTTTTATTTTATAATTAGCTCTGTAAGCGCACTCTGTGTTTTTTTTCCTAGAAATTGTTCTATTTATTTATTTTGATTCCAACTTTGTCTGTTATTCATTTACTTTTTAATTCTTTATTGCTTTTCCACTTGATTGTTTCCATTTTAATCATGTGCAATTATGTTCTTTTGTTTATTTCTTAGTTTGTGTTTATTACTTATTTCTTAGTTTGTTCCTTTGTTTTGGCTATGTTTATTTTGTATAATTTTTCTGAAGAAGGCGTATGGACGTCGGAACGTTAAAAAATAAAATAACATCACAATTAAAGGTCGGATCATTTTATTATTTTTATTATGATTTAATTTTCCCCTTTTTATTTGTTTTATTTGGCTGAACAGCTCATTTATTATTGTTTTATATATATATATATATATATATATATATAATATATATATATATATATATATATATTATATATATATATATATATATATATATATATATAAAATATATATATATATATATATATATATATATATTATATATATATATATATAATTTTCAACGAGTGGTATTTTCTCACTCAGGGGACCATGAAACGTGCTCATTTGATAAAATTTTCCCGAAAAATCCAACATCGCACCCTCCGCAATAAGTAGATTCATGGAATCTATTTAAAAAACAGGTTTCTTTCTATAAATAGGTCCATTAGTCCCCTTAATTAGAAACCAAAGGCACATTTATTCTCACGGGGAAAAATAAAGGCAAAAGATGATTTGAAATTACGTATCTAAATAAATCAGAAGCTGGGAATGATACATAACCAATCATTGGCCAAAATACGCAAAACAACACGAAAAAAAAAAAAAAAAATGACTCTGCCGCAAAGTATATAAGATGCCCAGCTGTCGCCGCTGCCATGTGATCTGTAGTAGACAACTATATCATTGTATACATACATTTGAGGCATCAAAACGAATGGAAGAAGGTTGCCTCACTAACCGAGAGGTCCCGGGTTCGAATCCCGGCCGAGGTGACAAGATTTGACGATCTTGAATCTAGTCATCTCGGAAGGACATGGCTGTCAAAAAAACCCTGCTTCTTTCAATTTGTCTATAGGTGGCTGTAGATTCTCCAATATACAGGAGAATAAAGCCAAATAAATCCGCAAAAAAAAGAAGGTTGCCTTGCATAGCACGCTTGGAAAGTTTTTTTAAAAAAATAGGTCCATTAGTCCCCTTAATGAGAAACCAAAGGCATCTTTATTCTCAGCTCATCGAGTCCTTATATTTTCTTTATAAAAAACCCCAATATTTTAGACCTTTGCAACTGCCCCATGGTACCTCTCTGATTGGTCATAACGCAAGTCACGAGGCTTATAGCGGTTTTGGATCGCGTTGCGTAGCGTATTCGGAATATTGGAGTCTTCAGATCAATGATATGCAACCCATCGTGCGTCGAGTTGAGGTCGACGGAAATCGTAGTATTTTAATTAGTTTCATTCATCGGCACCCAGCCGAGCCGCGTATGAATGGAAGGCGTCTACTCGAAGTGCGCAAACGTGGCCGCTGCAGTTCAGTGTATCCGCCGTATTGTGCTGCTGCGTCGCGGACAACGATCGAACCATGACGAAAGCGCTACCGTCGATGTCTGCACCGGCTCAGCGGTACTATTCAGCCGGCCGAAGCTCGCCAGTCTTCGCAAAGCGCGCCCCGTGTTAGTTACTGCGTGTGACGCCGGTCGATTTCGGCTCGTGATACCAATAAAGCGTCACGGAGAGATTTCCCTTATCACTTACGCTTATCACGATAGCAAGTGTTTTTTGACTCCTTGTGCGCGAAGCAATTTTCCATGGTGGTCGCAAGGATTTGCGCGCGAATTGATCGGTTGTTTTGAGCCTTTTGCTTTGTAATTTTTGATATTTTAAAGAAAAAAAAAAAAAAATCGAGTCATCCTTTGCATTGTGCGGCAAGTGTTCCTAGTTTTTTTTTCTGCATTCTAAAAGCCCCTAACATTTTCCAAAATTGCGACCGGTCGCACATTCCACTCAACAATCGAAATTTGATTCGATCGTCGGCCACGAATCGATTCATCGATCCCTGATGTGTTTTCGCAAGTTGTTGTATCTATTATTGTTATCACGATGATTATCAATACATTCGATTGTTGAGATTTGGTAATTCGCCGTTTTGCGAGTAGCTCCGTTAGTTTTTATTGCGAGTTTCTGTTTCTTTTTATTTTTATTTTGATTGTTTGCTTTGATCAACCATTTTTTTTTTCACTGTTTCATTAGTTTTTCGTTTGTGTTCATTTGCTGGTGGCCAATATGTTACGGTGTTAAAAGTGCGAAAACATAGAATGGAGTTGCAATTCTCATTCTTGCGTTCAAGTGAAGTTTTTTAGTGCTCGCTGAATTTTTTAGCGAAGATTTTCATTCGTAGTAACCCATCCCGCTTTATTTTTCGTGTTTTAATCTTCGGATGTTGTTTATTTCCGCGTTTCTTTTGCCCATTTCTGACCGTAGCCACCTTTTTGATATTGTTTTAAGGCAAAGGGAGGCCCTACCTCTTTAATTTCATGGTGTAAGTGCGATCTGGCAGTATGTTCGAAAAGTTTATTTAATTCCAATTTTTTTTGTTGCAAAATTTGCGCCAGTAATTTTTAAAGTTTGGGTTGTTTTCGTTTCTGTGGAAGTGTTGTTTTTATAATTTTTGGGGTCAAGATGGATATGTTACCGCATGGAAATGTCCTTCGGGAACTTCAAGATATCCACGACACAGGATACTTCTGCGTCCAGAATACGTTGGAGGATAATTGGCAACAGGTGAGGACAAACATTATTTCTCCACTTAAAAGTCAAAGCCCCCACATTTTCATTACTTTATTTACGACAAAAACAATAAAGTCACCTTACTAATCGAAATTGAGGTTCTGTATCTAATGAAAATATTGTGGTAGTCGTTTGATTTAATCTGAAAACCGGAGCACACATGCATACTTAGTGCTCACTCGTCTAAAAATGCGATACTAAGTATCGACATTTTTAAATGCCGATAAATTTCGGCTACACGCCGGAATTAATCACATGGACAAAATGTTGTCTTGCACATGAGAGAAAATAAGGAGGGAAGATTTACGCTTTCACTACCTTGCCCAAGTATACATATGTTCGTTTCTGTCACTAAATGTGGCTCGCAAAATGTCTATTTTTTATGGTAAATAAATGTGGCTCATCCAAAATAATCCTTCCTCGAGCGCCTTCAATCTATTGTGTATGCAAAATCAGCACCGCCAAGTAGGAACAGTTAACTACCCGATTAATGTGAGCGAGCGAGCATTGATTCGTATTTGTAACTGGTGGTTAGAATGATCAATTAATAATTGTTGCCTCTACTTGTCTCCATCATGAAACAAGCTGTGATGGATTTCCATGTAGCACTTACCCACATCTTGTGTGCATGTAAAAACAATGAAAAAGAAAACCATAGTCAATAGTGGTTTCTAACGATCCGGCGACTGATAGGTTCTATGACTTTCAAAAGAAGACATCGAAATTATTCTTGATGAATTTTTCTTTTATTTCCCATCGTTTTAAATTGTTTAAGGCATAAAATTTACGTAAGTGGTAATAGTGTGAGACCCTGGAGTGCTTGAAAACCGTAAAAATTGGCACATTGGTCGAGAAATGAAATAATGAAAATTTCAAGAAAATCAGGATACTTTCTTTTCGAAGTCATAATACCTACTTCAGCGATATTACAACGGGAGAGAAAAGAGAATCGATCGTGGACTATTATTGCACTTCCAGACTATAATCTTTTCAATATTCTAGAGGCCAAAATATCCTCCCTTCGCCATCATTACACTGAGACAATGTGGTTTCTTAACCCTTGCGCGCCTGAATATGTTCGTTTAGCTCCACCTCACACAATTTAAATTTCTAATTGCTAGTAATAGCGACTCGAAGTGGTTAATATTTGTAAAACATTGTCTTCTTGAGCGCCTTCAATCTATTGTGTATGCAAAACCAACGCCGCGGTGTAGGAATATTTAACTACTCCCTTAGTTTGAGCAAGCGAACATTGAGGAGTCTTTCTTAACAATCTTAACCTGACAGTAAAGGGGTCACATTCATAAGTTTGAATTAATATAGGCACCTCGTAAACTTAAATGGGAGATTGATTAGCCCTCCCCCATTTTGAGCCGAAATTGTCATTTTCTTCGTTGCTTTTTAATATAACGAGCAATTATTTTCGGTCTTGCCGCCTTAATACTATAAGCCCCAAGTGGACGCGTACGCCGTACAGTAGCGCAGCGAGAGTTTCTTCATCTCTCTCTCTCTTTTCCATTGAAAAACGTGTGTTAGACAAGGGTGGAAAAGGGAAAACCCCCTCTTTCTGTCCTTTTCCTACTTATACATTCAAATGGGAAATGAGAGAGATGGAAGAGATCCTGGTTGCGCCAATGCACGCGTACCACACACGTGCCATTGCACACTTTTGCTGAAAGCGATTCAAGAGTCGATTTAGATGCAAATCTAACAATGGTAGCACTAAAAACTTACAAAATTCACTTCGAAACTCACTAAATGCACTCAAATGCGCGAGTGTAATGGCGGCGTATGACACTAATAATGGGAGATTCCCCATCTTCATTTCGTCACTCTCTCTAAATATGCTGACAAAGAAGATTCACAGAGTAATCAGACACCAGAGTGTAAGATCCACATCCGTTTTTGGTACCGTGACACCTGGTGACAGGGCCCAAAAGGAATGTCGTTTCTTATTAGTCACTACTTGAATGAGTGACACTATTATTAGATGGGAATCTCCCATTATTTTAAGTGCTATACGCCACCATCCCGCTCGCGCATTTTAAAACATTAATGAGTTTCGGAGTAAATTTTTGTGGTTTTTTAGTGCTACCATCGTTTTTTTACGTGTTTTGCATCTGAATCGACCCTTAAATCGCTTTCAGTTAAAGTGCGTGCACCTCATTGAAATGTGTAGTGTCTCATCAAAAAGGGCTCGTTGGGCCATTTTTTGTTGGGGAAAGACTATTTTATAGGCATTCGGGGGGGGGGGGGGGGGGTTGAGGGGAGATGGGGCACGTCCCTGGATCCGCTATTTCGTGGAACCATTGCGCATTTCATAGCAGGCAATATTTACAGAGGTCCTAAAAATAAGGGTGCAAAAAAATAGTTAATCCTGGCCTTTTCAAAGCGATATCTTTGTCCTGAATACGCGAACCAGTCCCTCCGTGACCCCCCTCCTCCCCCCCCCTCCCCCTCCTTTTGTTTCCCCTTTCCGGGTGAATTACTTCCGATCGAATGGTAAATTTTGCAAATTTTTTTTTCTCCGATAAATTCGCTTTTTTTTGATAAAATAAACTTATTTTTTCCCCTCCGACGCATGTTATATTCTACATACTCGCAGTTGGGGTATGGTTTGGGAGGGGGAGGAGGGGGGGGGGGGGTCGAGGGAAAATCGCGATAAAAAGCTCGACTCGCAATGAAAGCGTGGAAAGATCAGACTTTATGATAGCATTGTTCAAATGTGCGATTTTAAATTTTTTTTTTTTCCCCTTTTTTTTTTCCCCCCGGGGGGGAGTAAATAATTTTTTGGCCTTGCCCAAAGCCTCGCTCGCAATGCTTGGGGGTTTTTAAACCAGAAATTTTCTCAGCTCTTTTTTTTTCTCTCTCTCTCCCCCCCCCCCCTCCCCCTAGTCTAAGACTATGAATAAAGGGGGTCATTGCCTTACAAAAATCGAAGCATGCTTTTTGTGCTTAAAGTTAAAGCTCCCTCCCCCTCTTAATCATCTTCCTTCTCTCCCCCATCGGTACGAGTGACCAATTCTGTTCGCAACTAATCGCAATACATTTTTCAGCACCCAGGTTCCCCCCTCCCCTTTTTTTAATTTTTGTTTTTTCTTCTAGGTTTATGTTTTGTTTTTTTCCCCTCTTAATTGATTTTTTTTTTTTGAAGACTTTTGATATTTTTGCCGTGCCTGCACTCTCTAAAAGTTTCGTGAAAAATTTTATTTAGTCCCCAAATTTGCTTTCCAACGACTATCGACGTTGTTTTTGATTTATATAGTAAGCGATCGATTCTCCGGGGGGGGGGTGCCAATTGAAGCTCGAAAACAATTGATGCACTTGTATCAGCTCAAATAGAAAAAAGAAGGAATCTTTGAATTTTAAATAATTGCTGACATTTCCGTTCTGCAAAATTCGTAAAATTTCATTTTGGGAAACCCCAGTTTTTTGGGAACCAAAGACAAACGAATGGCAATCATTACGATTCATAGA
>VMOF01000013.1:23613482-23652513 GCA_011764245.1 Trialeurodes vaporariorum
AAAAAAAAAAAAAAAAAAAAAAAAAATCATCCGTTAAAGGCAGATATTTTTTGAAGTTTTTTCACACTCACCCGGGTATTAATAAAAAACAATTTTGGTTTTTAAAAAAAATTCATGTTATTAGTTGCTCTGGATAGAGCAGATGGGATCAATGATGTGCTGAGAAAATAAAAAAGTGGGGGCCCCTGAGAAGAAGGGTTTTTTAATCGGGTTGGGTATCAGTATATTCCAGTGCGGTTTATTTGGGAGAGTGATGAGATTCCTGAGTCCATACTGGTCAAAAAATGAGAGGATAAAGAGAATTTGAAAAAGTGGCGCACCAATTTTTAGCCTTTTTAGGTGGCTCTGAAAGAGCTGTTGCACTGTCTGTCGTTACTTATGCACATGCAGTGTCCGTTCCTGTCCTTCTTAAACTTTAGCCCTGGCACTTGGCAGTTACTTGTAAAAAAGCCACGCATAATGATGCTTGACTTCAGCCTGCTGTACAAGTCAAGGCTTCAAATTCACTAAAGCATTTAAAAAAATTTAAATATGTGTTATCAAAAAGGTCCTTCCTCAGGGCTACCAAATGAAATTGAGAATTTCTGAACAATCAAATTACAATTGAGCAAAAGTAAACAAAATCTTAAAAATTAAATATGTCTTTTTTCATTATATCAAAGTGTGAGCAAGGCAGCGGGTGTAGAGCAAGGTGGTGTAGAGGGCTATTGGGGCTATACCCCCCCCACACTTTTTTGAGGATGCGGGGCTAACACTTAACAAAAAAAAAACAAAAAACAAAAAAAAATGATTTTTTTAGCCCTCCCTTATTTCGACCCCACGCGCCGCCCATGGTGAAATTCATGACGAATAAAGGGGAGAACTCGTTCTCAACTCGATTTTCGCCATTATTCGCGGTCACTTTTGATGGAAAATGGATTATTTTGGTCCGAGGGTGCATGAGAGGAACCAAATCGACGTTATTGAACGATACCGTTTGTAAATTAGGGAGCATAGAGGGAGAAAACTGAATTTTGGGGAAAATCATTTTAATGGCTAAAAATTGGCAAAAAATAATCACAAAAAACTTTTGTAGTACACCATCTTGTAGCCACTTTAACGCTCTTTTCAATGCATCAATCTGTTTTTTTTCGATGATTTCTATTTTTGACGGCATGAGTTAAAATTCATCCAAAAATCGTAAAATTTTTTCGATTTTTTAAAAAAAAAAATTTTAAAAAACTTCATTTTTTTATACTTTTGCTGATTAAAAAACAAATTGAGGTATCTCATCTTGTGGGAAATTTTTTGTTCTTTCATTTTATGTGCACATTTTTTTAATTTGAGTAAAAATTAAGGACGCTAGCCTCAAAAAACCGACGGCAAGTCGGCTGAATTTCTGATTTTTCAAAATGGCGGCGTCCTGGGCGCCTACACATTTTCCCGGCACTTTCATGGCCATTTTCTGACTTCTTTGGTCACTAGGAGTCAGAAAAAATAGGTCTCAACCCGTGGACAAAATGGCTGTTGCATAGTGTTATTACTCCCCTTAGCCACCATTACACCCGCGCAGCGAAAAGCTTTTATTGAGTTTGGGGTAGTTTTCGGAAGTTTTTAGTGCTACCATCGAATGTTTTGGAGGTTTTTACACCAAAATCGACTATTAAATTGCTTACAGCAACAGTGCGCAACAGCCCCATTCCGTCTGTTTTGATTCCGGTTTGGACCCGAAACAATCGACGGGGTATTTTCCAGTACCTCATAGTATGCAGAAGAGGACCTGAGATGAACATTACATTCCTAAGACTTTTGAGGGGGGCTTCGTTTCCTATGGGCCGGTGAAATTTTCATTGAGTAAGTTTAATCCGCGGTCTCGTATAGCCCTTTTCATGGCTTTACATCGATCTGAAAATTTCAAAGGAAGTAATTGAAAAGCTTTGCTTTCGATCGGTCGAAACCGCGTTTTGATACATTTAATTCATATCGATTTATCGAGTTTTTAATTTAGCAGAGAATAGCTGACGAGCAGCATACATCAAAGCGAAAGTAACTCCGAATCGGTCGAATATTTCTATAATTTCGTACATTTTCGGTTCCGTTCGGACCCGGAATAATCGATGGGACATTTTCCAGTTCCTCATATACACTGCCCCGCAAAAAAAAACCGGCGCACCTGGTGCGCTGGATTATTCCGCTCGAAAATGCGAAAAAACTACAAAATTTAAAATCGCCATAACTTTTGAATTAAAAGAGCTAAACATATTTCAAGGCCAGGGTCGGATTCTTCATACTCTTTAGTTTTTAATACGTAAGCTCAAATTTTCTTTTGATCATTTTCCCACCCGTATGAAGAGACTTACCCAACCCTCGCGAAAACTGTTTTTTTGGAGCACATCCCAAAAAAGTTACTCAAACTTCTCACATCTCTTTTGGCAAAAGTAGCATAGGTAGACAAAATCTGAGACATGCATCAGATTCCTCAGAGTTAGGACTATCGATCTGGTTACCTCAATTTTGTCTACGAAATTTTTTAAGGTCGGAAAATGCACTTTTCCGAGACCATGTAAAGACCGCTTCTGAGCACACAGTTTACACATCCGCTCAAACATGCGAAAAGATGATAAAAGTTCAAATCGTCATTACTTTTGAACTAAAACAGCTAAAAATATTTCAAGGCCAGGGTCGGATTCCTCGTATTCTTCAGTTCTTCATACACAAGCTTGAATTTTTTTCGGTCATTCTTTTGCCCGTATGAAGAGTTTTTCCAAATCCTCGCGAAAACTGTTTTTTTGGAGCACATCTCTAAAAAGTTACTCTAACTTCTAACATCTCTTTGGGAAAAAGTTGCATAGATAGACAAAATCTGAAACCTGCATCAGATTCCTTAGAGTCAGGGCTATCGACTTGGTTACCTCAATTTGTTCTAAAAAAAATTGTTCGAGGTCAGGAAACGCACTTTTCCGAGACCATGTAAAGACCGCTTCTGAACATTATTAGAAATGTGCTGCAAAAAAACAGTTTTCGCGAGCGTTTAGAAAAAAACTCTTCACACGAGCGTAAATGACCAAAAAAAAAATTGAGCTTCTGTATAAAAAACCAGAAAGCACGAGAAATCCGACCCTGGCTCTAAAATATTTTTAACTCTTTTAGCTCGAAAGTTATGACGATTTAAACTTTTATGGTCTTTACGCATGTTTGAGCGGATGTGAAAACTGTATGTGTCTTCAGAAGCGGTCTTTACATGGTCTCGGAAAAGTGCGTTTCCTGACCTCGAACAATTTTTTTAGAACAAATTGAGGTAACCAAGTCGATAGCCCTGACTCTAAGGAATCTGATGCAGGTTTCAGATTTTGTCTATCTGTGCTACTTTTTCCCAAAGAGATGTGAGAAGTTTGAGTAACTTTTTAGAGATGTGCTCCAAAAAAACAGTTTTCGCGACGATTTGGAAAAACTCTTCATACGGGCAAAAGAATGACCGAAAAAAAAATTCAAGCTTGTGTATGAAGAACTGAAGAATACGAGGAATCCGACCCTGGCCTTGAAATATTTGTAGCTGTTTTAGTTCAAAAGTTATGACGGTTTGAACTTTTATCATCTTTTCGCATGTTTGAGCGGATGTGTAAACTGTGTGCTCAGAAGCGGTCTTTACATGGTCTCGGAAAAGTGCATTTTCCGACCTTAAAAAATTTTGTAGACAAAATTGAGGTAACCAGATCGATAGTCCTAACTCTGAGGAATCTGATGCATGATGCATGTCTCAGATTTTGTCTGCCTACCCTACGTTTGCCCAAAGAGATGTGAGAAGTTTGAGTAACTTTTTTGGGATGTGCTCCAAAAAAACAGTTTTCGCGAGGGTTGGGTAAGTCTCTTCATACGGGTGGGAAAATGACCAAAAGAAAATTTGAGCTTATGTAAAAAAAACTAGAAAGTATGAGGAGTTTGACCCTTGCCTTGAAATATTTTTAGCTGTTTTAGTTCAAAAGTTATGACGATTTTAAATTTTGTAATTTTTTCGAATTTTCGAGCGAAATGATCCAGCGCGCCAGGTGCGCCGATTTTTTTCCCGGGGCAGTGTCGTATGCTGAAGAGGACCTGAGATGAATAGGACCCTTCGAAAACTTTTGAGGGGGGCTTCGCCCCTTGAGTCGGTGAAATTTTGATGGAGTAAGTTTCATCCACAGCTCCGAGAGGTCCCGTATAGACCAGCTTTAATGCCTCTATATCGAGCTTAAAATGTCACTATGCTAGTGATCTAAATGTTGCACTTACGATTGGTCGAAACCGCGTTTTGATAGGTACTTAGAATTTTTTTCCGTTTATCGGTTTTTTAAGTGAGCTTAGATGAGCACTATAGAGCTGGAGCAAAGCACAAGGAATTTCGAATCGACTTACTTTCAGTACTACCGTCTCTTTTCGGTCCCGTTGGGACCCGAAATAATCGACGGGGCATTTTCTAGTTCCTCGTAGTATGTAGAAGAGGACCTAAGATGAATAAGACCTTTGTAAGACTTTTGAGGGGGCTTCGCCCCCTGGGTCGGTGAAATTTTGATGGAGTAAGTTTCATCCACGGCCGCGAGCGGTCCCGTATAGACCTTTAATGGCTTTGCATCGATCTGAAAAGTGTACAAGAAGTAATTGAAAGGCTCTGCTTTCGTTTGGTCGCGAAACTGCGTTTCGATTCATCTTATTTACATCGATTCATCGATTTTTTAAGTGAGCAGAGATGAGCAGGAGCAAAGCGAAAGTGTAACTTCGAATCGGCGTACTTTCAGTCTTACCGTCTGTGTTTGGTCCTGTTTGGACATGGAATAACCGACGGGACATTTGTCAGTTTCTCATAGTGTGCTGAAGAGGACCTTATATGAAAAAAAACCCTTTAGAAGACTTTTTAGGGGGGCTTCGCCCCCTAGCTGGGTCACCTATAGTGTAACTAGTGTAGTTTCATCTGCGGCCGCGAGCGGTACCTCGTATAGACATTTGCCTGTTTAGTGATGACGCCACGATCAAAATTGGATCCAAACAAATGCTCCATCTCGCCCACTCTCGTGGATTTACCCATAAGAAATCAAACCCCAAAATTTTCGAATGGAAATTCATGCTGGGTAACATCCAGTTTTCTCAAATTTTACTTTACCATTTGATTCTACGTACCTCAAAGTATCTTTTCACACCGACGCATAATTCCTGAAAGATCATATGTAAAGTTACAATCACAATTATACCGAGAGATGTATGTTTCTTCCTTGTCTTACGTAGTCTCTTATGGGCGTGTCAACGCCATGAAACTCAATCATCCTAACCTATCTTCGTATCGAAGCTTGTTCGAGGTATAACACGTGGTGTGATGGTGCCGGTAAGCATTTATCCCAAAAGTCTATGACCATAAGAAACTGTGAGTGGGACAAGGACAAAACATAGACTTTCTTCGAAATAACTGTGATTGTCAATTATTGCGTGATGTTTCACAAATGTTGCTGTAATGTGATTACATTTTAAAATACGTGGAATCCTATGGTGTAATAAAATCTGAGAAAACTTGTTGTTTACTGTCACGAATTTGCATTTGAAAATTTGGATCCTGTTTTCTCCTATTTCCCACGAGAGCGAGTGAGAGAAAGAGCATTTGTTTGGATCCAATTTTTTTCGTGACGTCACACTAAACAGGTCTGTTGGCAATGTATAGCGATCTGAAAATTTCACTGCTAGTAATGTAAAAGCTGCGCTTTCAATTGGGTGAAACCGCTTTTTGATACATCTAATTGATTTCGATATTTCGATTTTTTAAGTGAACGAAGATGCGCAGGAGCAAAGCGAAAACACCGATTCGACCGACTATCGCTAATCTAGTCTCTTATCGGTCCCGTTTGGACCCAGAATAATCATTGGGGCATTTTTCCAGCTCCTCACAGTATCTTGATGAGGACCTGAGATGAATAATACCTTTATAAGACTTTTGAGAGGGGGTTTTGCTTCCTGGTTCGGTGAAATTTTGATTGAGTAAGTGACTAAGTGTAATCCGCGGCCGTGAGCGGACCCTTTATAGATCTTCCTTGTCTTTTTTTCGATCTGAAAATATCACAGGATGTTATTGAAAGACTGCTTCGTCGAGTTTTTTAAATTGCGTGTCCATCCATGAAATCAATGTCTATATTTATCGATTTTTGAGAGTGCGGAGGAAGACCACAGCAAAACGTTTTTCACTTGGCAGAGAGCTGATTATTCCAAATTCCGCCTCTTATCGGTCCCGTTTGTCCCCTGAAAAAATGATTACGCATTTTTAATGTTTTCCTAATAATGTGTACCTAAGGATACCTGAGGTTATAAAGAAGCCCATGTATATCCATTATCCAAGACGTCTGCGAAGAGGGGCGTCCCTCCCCCCGCCGCGCCACACCGGGAGCCCTCGTTATATGGCAATTAAAAGTGAGCCGAACAATGTGATGAACAATATTGTTTTTGCAGTGATTTCTGTACCAAATTTAATGGGTTTTTAGATGATATCATTGGCATTCACTTTTAAGTACCTGACTGGAAACCACAGAGTCATCTCAGGGAAAAAATCAAAGGAAATTCCTTATCTCCAGCTCATATGTTTTTTTTAAAATTTTTTCTTTTTTTATTTTTATTTTTAAAAATAGATGTGTTCATTCAATAGGTACTTCTACTATAAAAGATTGAATGGAAAATTAGCCCAGCTTACCAAAGTCTTAGCTTGAAATTGGCGAAAAATTCCAATTTCGCGGACTCTTGTCCAACTCGCCATAAGAAGTAACTTCTTCTGGCGAGTTCCTTCCTATTTTATACCTTAGAAATCGAGAAAACTAGCTTCCGTCAGGAGGGGTTTGAAAAAAAAGTGAACATCTTTTGCGCAGTGTTATTTTTCCTAGTCATGATGATTGCTTTTATTCTGTTTCAGGCCCAGGAAAATTTTTGACTCCTACGAAATAAAGGCATTTGCATCAATTTCATGTATCTTTTCCATGGATTACTTTCTCTTCTCGTTGTCTTACATGCTTTGGAAGCATCGTCGTCACTTTAATTATCTTACTATCATTTTTTATTGTTCTTTGCCACTAACGACTGCCCCTGTAGATTGATGTGCGATACTTCTGGGACTGAAATAATATGGCCCATCCATAATTCTATATTTAAATAAAAATAAAAAATAATAATGAAGAAAAGGATTAATGCAGAAATCAGTACTTTCCTAGGTACTTTTGTAGATACGAAAAAAAGGGTTATTGTTTCTTTGTTATGATATTCGTGAATTTTATTCCTAGGTATTTTCATTGTTCTATCCCCTGTACGCTGTTTTTTTTTTTTGTTTTTTTTTAAAATTTTAAGTACTCATTAAATGTTTTTTTTTTTTTTCTCTCAATCGAAAACTACATTTGTGATTACAATAATTAGAGATATCTGTTTTGTAAGATCCTCGTCTTTGTCTCATCATTTTTATTACTTTCAAGTAAAAGTTCTTCATTTATACTGATTTTCTTGGTGTCAATCAGCATCACAACATTGACATAGAAAATGAGACAACCCAATGAAACGACCTACTTTCAAAAATGGATTTAAAAAAAAAAAAAAAAAAAAAAAAAAAAAAAAAAAAAAAAAAAAAAAAATGACCAATTTCACTCATCACTTTATTATTAGGAGTAGTATCAACGCAGAATTCTACGATCAGATTGGAAACTTCGGTTCATTCTGAAGAGTTATTTTCTGGCCTGTTATTTGTAGAAGATCCAAACTATATCGTGCAAAGCATCGCAAAAGACAGAGATAGAGCCACCGTTGTGAACAGACACCGAAAGAGACCAAAAAAATGTTTCTTCGGCTCTTATATAGGAGGATCCATTCGGATTGTATTATTCTGTGGTACCAATATGTCAGTTATTGATACATGCTAGCATGATTCTGCGTAAGCATCAATACTTCTGCCCTCTCCCTTCGACAAAAAATATGAGATTCTTTACTCGTAGTCGGAGAACTATGAGAGACAAAAGCTTGTTTTAAAATAAAGGAAGGTTCACTATTTTCCCCTATTTTCTGCGCTTTCGTTTCCTTCAACGTTTCACTCGTAGATTTGTGTCAAACCCAAACCTCAAAGAAACTTCGCATCCTATGGGAGGGATTTCAGTTTTGTCACACAAATCTATGCAAAATACTTGATGGAAGGTATAGGACAATAAAAATAATTAATTTATTTTTAGCGTTTCCTAGGAAGAGGTGACTGGATTCTCCTATGATGGGCTCACAACTTTGTGGTGTCTCCTTGAAGTATCGATACCAGTATAGCGGCTCATCCAATTGGCAACAATGATTTTCTCCATTTGATTCTATATGAAATAATCGATCCGACAGTGAAGCAGCGCTTCGCCAGCATCCGATTGTTTTACATTGAGCCAAATGGAGGAAATACTTTGTTGCTGAATTGCACGAGCCACCACTGATCGACGCTACTGCCAAAGTATCAGTGCTCCGATGTTGAGCCAAATTATTGCTGACTGCTGCATTATGGTATCAATTTTTTACAAACTTTTTCATTGCGAAACACACGATCCAAATGAATTTGAGTAAAACTCAAAATTGGGGTCCGGTACACCTGATATTGAAAGTAGGATAGTGAAAAGGATCAGGGGGTATGGGTATGAAAGAGTCCATGGTCTAGTTTCGGAATCCTCAGGAATTTCGTTAAAATTGGATACAGCAATTGGATAGCAGCAATTTTTTCACCATTCGCTCTGAAAAAAGTTTATTTTGAAGAAATCTTATGATTTGACGAGTATACCAAGAGTTTCGAAGATACGGAGTAGGGGAAGGAAGGATAGGAAAAAATGCAAACTTATGATTTTGAATTAAAGTCTTCACAGAATTGAAAAAAAAGAAATAAATTATTTTGTGACCTTATTCGAAGGAAACTAATGACCGGGAAGGCTTTCCTTCAACTGTGGAGAGGTGTTTTGAAAGGGGGGGGGGGGGGTTCGTTGGCTAACTTTTCTCGCCTCAAAAAATAGCAGCAAAAGCCACTAATGGTTAGGTATAAAAGAGAGAGAAAAAAAAAACAAAAAAATTCACCATAGTTTTTGACAGTATCTTTCATCTCAATAAAAAATTCGTGGCGAGTTGTGACCTAAAAAACATTTTGGTGACGAGTTGCTCGTCACTGTACCCCCCCCCCCCATGAACACCCTTGGCTGCATCTGCTAACTTCTTAATTTTCCTCATTATTCAACAAACTTCGCACAGCCCCATCCTCCCCTCGGGGGGGGTTTTCATCTATTGAGACCCTACACTTTGAATTTGAGGCCCCCCAAAAAAAAGGGTAGGATGCCCTTGGGGGTCCGAAGGCATCCACGCGAAAGAAGATGGGGTTTGGGGGGTTTTCCCCCTGATTTTTTTTTTTTTTTTTTTTTTTTTTAAATTTTTTTCCCAGCAAAGTTGTTGTTTCATTTTATTTTTTTGCCTTCTTTTATTCTCCCTTTTCTCTCTTTTCATATCTTTTTCTCTCTCTTTCTCTCTCTCTCTATCATTTTTATTCTCTCTTTTTCTCTCTCTCTCTATCATTTTTATTCTCTTTTTTCTTTTCCCTTTTCTCTTTCTCTCTCCATTTCTCTATTTTTCCCTCTTTTACTCTCTTATTCTCACTTTCTTTCTTTTTCTATATTTTTCTCCATGTTTCTGCCTTTTTCTTCCCGTCTTCCTCCCTTCATGAAGTGAGGCCGCCTTAGGTCTAAGGCCCTACGCAGTTGCGTATTTTGCGTAATGGAAAATCCGCCCCCGCCCCCCCCCCCTTTGAAAAAACCCCGTAACTTCATTTCCCACTTTTACTGCCAACGAGAATGATGGCTGATGTTTGGAATAGTCCAAAGTCGGCGAGTAACGCCCCCCCCCCCTTGCCCTCCCTCGTGGACGCTAAAAGAAGAAAATTGTCAAGAAACGTAGCTCAGAATCTGATGCTTGAGACTTTGTGAGTGAGGACCTCAGTGAGGTCCTCGTGAGGTATACCCGCACTGTGGGTCAGTTCAAAAATTTAGCACGCCAAAATTAATAACTTGAAAACCACTTGTGATATCTCCATGAAAATTGGTACATAGGGGTTTTTCAAGGTGCTGATTCCGATTTTTTACTCGAAATTTTATTAAAAAAATTTTTACATAATTTTTTTTAAAAAAAAAAAAAATTGAAAAAATTCGTTGAAAGTCAGTGCCAGGTGGTTTTTTAATGTGCTAATTGTGATTTCCTATTCATAAATCTGTACAAAAAATTCCTTAACAATTTTCAACATCATTTAAATAAAAAAAATTTTAAAAATTTTCAAAATTTTAAATTTACTCACAAAGAGAGTCAAAATATTTAAGGAAATATCACATCATAAAAAGGCAACAGGCAGCTCATAAAGCCTTTTAAAAAATATCAAAAATAAAAATATCAAAGTTACCTGACACGTAAGTTGGAAAAACTATCATACATTTTTAATGATAATGATAGAAAACTTACTATCTTAAAAAAAGTAGAATGTAGAAAAAAAATTGAAAAAAAATCACCATCATTATTATATTATTAGTTCCTATTTTTTTTAATTAATTAAAAAGTTAATTAGTCTTCTCCTGCCCCGCCTCCTCCGTTAAGACGAGAATAGACGTCACATCATACGGCTCTGTACATTTTGTTTTTTGTACCCACACGAAATTGCGTACATTCGGCAACGTCACATTTTTAAACCCAATAGTATCTATCTTGATTATTTATAAAATAAAAATACAAAACATTCCATCTCAGCCCTCGGGTGAGGTAAGGCGACCAACGCATCTTCATTTTATTGATTGAACCACAGGTTTTTACATCTGGAATCGAAAGATGCATTTTTTGCATTCATTTCACCCTTGCCTAATTATATGCGACTAAAAATCGATTTGTTTCCATTCTTTCCGATGGAATGAAGCATTTTTTCAAGAAATTTTGCAATGAAAAAAAGGACCTAACGATCTTTAAGCGTAGAACTTCAATAGAACATATAATTTAGAGTGCCCTCCCCCTCCCCCACCCCACCCCCCACATTTGGGGTTGTATCCCCTAACTGATAACTTAAATTTGATCCTAACATATTTTGTTTACATTAGAAATACAACATATTTATATTTACTGCAAAATTCAACTCAAAATCTTCTTTATTTGATCTAAAATTGTATTTTTGCGCATCATAATGAAACCTCGTGTTTTCAGTTTGATGGAACATGCTGACGAAAAAAATTGAAAAAACATACTTGTACCTATTTGTTCCTATTGGGACCTGTTTTGGCGTGATCTTTGGGGTATAAAGAACTCGGAACAGCAATAAAACTCGTGGCATTTTGTGGCTTTTGTTTTTGCGGGTCCAAAGAAGATGAAATAATTATGTTTTTTTTTCTTAAATAAGAGCCTTTTTTACCATGCAATTTTATAGACACCATTTTATCTAATGATAATTACAACTATACTAAAAAACTCGCCTTTTTATGTAGATTTTGCCAGCATACACAGAAATTGTGTAGAGGCAACGCTGGTGGTAGAAAACAAACCAAAACGCAAACACTTTCTGCATGCACACGCTGCCGACGACGCGACGGTCACGAGTAGCAACATTTCTCCCTTCAATTAGTCATCGATATCGTGATAAAATAAATAAAAGGCATTGATCTACGGCATCAGTGGAAGCTAAAGAACATTTTAACCAACCTCCCGCACCACAAAAAAAATGTCGCCAAATTGACTTTTGGCGCGCTAACTTTTTGAACTGGCCCATAGTGACCCGGCGGCCGGTACTAGCCTTTTTCGTGAGAAATGTGTGAGCCGCAAACGAGTGACTGGAACGTGTGGAAGAGTAGAGGGCCGAAATGCCCGAAATGAGGGGAAGGAGTAGTCATGGAATGTTGTCAAAAAGCCGACGTGCGAATGTAATGAGTACGAGTACGATAAGCAGGTATTGGGGGAGGGGGGTATCATCATTCTTATGATTGTCTGTTATTGTCCCACCTTGGTCACTCGAGGAGCGTGAAAAGTTGACGCCAGTGGGCATTTCGGCAACTACAAATCGTCGAAAACAGACACACCATCCGGTGTTTGGTGAATACCGAAGTGTTGCTCATTTTGAAGCGCGACGTGGTGGCAGAATCAGGAAACTTTCGCTATGGAACCACCTTAATCTGAATAGCTTCGTGGATTAACCTGGCTTGCATATTTTCCTCATTTACCAAAATAGAGGGATTATCAAAATCGAAAATATGATCGTTATCGAGAGCATGTTGGTGAAGCGCGGTTTTCTCATTTTTGTCGTACTTATGAGACTTAATTCGATCCTGCAAATACCTTTTTGTATGTCCTATATTGGTCCTAAATTGGGCTAAAATTAAATCGCATACAAAGTTGCCACAAAGTGAATTTTTGTACGCTTTGAAAGTGTGCTTGAATTCCACTTTTTTCCAATATGAAGACCATTTTTATGAACAAATTGAAGGCCTGGCAATGGGTGCTCCGGTATCAGCTTGCATAGCTAATCTGGTCATGGAGCACGTTGAATCAGAAGTGTTGTCCAAATGTAAAGGAAAATTTCAGTATTATAAGAGATTTGTCGGCGATTCTATTATATGCGTACATAAAGATAAATGTCAAGAGGTCTTGGATCAATTTAATTCGTACCATCCATCTTTTAAGTTTACTAGTGAAGTAGAAAAAAATTTGTCTCTAAACTTTCTCGATTTAACCATTGACCATAAACTTGGAACTAAAATTCAGACGCAGTGGTACCAAAAATCTATACACTCTGGAAGATATCTTAATTATCTCTCCGCTGTTCCTTTCCACCAGAAAGTTAATGTCGTTAAAAATATTGTGTCTAGGGTCTTGAATTTGACTGATAAGTGTTACATTAAGGAGCGGTTAAATGTTGTTGAGCAGCTGTTATTATCGAATGGATATCCCCTTATTTTTCTAAAAAAACAGATGAGGGAGTGTCATTTCATGATTAAAAATAAGGTTAAAAATGTTCCCAAAACGCAGTTCGTGGCTGAAAAAGTAATTAAAATGACTTATGTTTCTGGCTTGTCAGAAACGTTAAAAAAGAAATTGGAGCCTTTTGGCATGCAAACTGTTTTCAAAAATCGTCCTGTTGGTTTAATCTCTCGACTTAAAGCCAAGGTTCCTACTGTAAAAAAATCAAATGTCGTTTATCAAATTAACTGTAAAGATTGCCCTGGCACGTATATAGGACATACAAAAAGGTATTTGCAGGATCGAATTAAGTCTCATAAGTACGACAAAAATGAGAAAACCGCGCTTCACCAACATGCTCTCGATAACGATCATATTTTCGATTTTGATAATCCCTCTATTTTGGTAAATGAGAAAAATATGCAAGCCAGGTCAATCCACGAAGCTATTCAGATTAAGAAGTGTCCCACAGCTGTTAATTCTAGGAGTGATACCCAATGCCTCAGTTCTATGTACCAACCATTTTTGTAAAAGTTTTGAAAACGATTTTTTTTTTTTTTTTTTTTTTTTTTTTGGTAATCCTGCTGCATCACTGCTTTTACTTGGATGTATCGTTTGGTGCGCCCTCTTTCTTATTTTTTTATAACTAGTTTTATTGCGCATGCGCACTTTTTCTTGTAGTTGTGTCGCGCGAATTTTCGAATCTTGCTGTTAATTATCATTTATGCTCTCTTGTGTTTTATTTTATAATTAGCTCTGTAAGCGCACTCTGTGTTTTTTTTCCTAGAAATTGTTCTATTTATTTATTTTGATTCCAACTTTGTCTGTTATTCATTTACTTTTTAATTCTTTATTGCTTTTCCACTTGATTGTTTCCATTTTAATCATGTGCAATTATGTTCTTTTGTTTATTTCTTAGTTTGTGTTTATTACTTATTTCTTAGTTTGTTCCTTTGTTTTGGCTATGTTTATTTTGTATAATTTTTCTGAAGAAGGCGTATGGACGTCGGAACGTTAAAAAAATAAAATAACATCACAATTAAAGGTCGGATCATTTTATTATTTTTATTATGATTTAATTTTCCCCTTTTTATTTGTTTTATTTGGCTGAACAGCTCATTTATTATTGTTTTATATATATATATATATATATATATATATATATATATATATATATATATATATATATATATATATATATATATATATATATATATATATATATATATATATATATATATATATATATATATATATATATATATATAATATATATAATTTTCAACGAGTGGTATTTTCTCACTCAGGGGACCATGAAACGTGCTCATTTGATAAAATTTCCCGAAAAATCCAACATCGCACCCTCCGCAATAAGTAGATTCATGGAATCTACTTAAAAACAGGTTTCTTTCTATAAATAGGTCCATTAGTCCCCTTAATTAGAAACCAAAGGCACATTTATTCTCACGGGGAAAAATAAAGGCAAAAGATGATTTGAAATTACGTATCTAAATAAATCAGAAGCTGGGAATGATACATAACCAATCATTGGCCAAAATACGCAAAACAACACGAAAAAAAAAAAAAAAAATGACTCTGCCGCAAAGCTATATAAGATGCCCAGCTGTCGCCGCTGCCATGTGATCTGTAGTAGACAACTATATCATTGTATACATACATTTGAGGCATCAAAACGAATGGAAGAAGGTTGCCTCACTAACCGAGAGGTCCCGGGTTCGAATCCCGGCCGAGGTGACAAGATTTGACGATCTTGAATCTAGTCATCTCGGAAGGACATGGCTGTCATAAAAACCCTGCTTCTTTCAATTTGTCTATAGGTGGCTGTAGATTCTCCAATATACAGGAGAATAAAGCCAAATAAATCCGCACAAAAAAGAAGGTTGCCTTGCATAGCACGCTTGGAAAGTTGTTTTAAAAAAATAGGTCCATTAGTCCCCTTAATGAGAAACCAAAGGCATCTTTATTCTCAGCTCATCGAGTCCTTATATTTTCTTTATAAAAAACACAATATTTTAGACCTTTGCAACTGCCCCATGGTACCTCTCTGATTGGTCATAACGCAAGTCACGAGGCTTATAGCGGTTTTGGATCGCGTTGCGTAGCGTATTCGGAATATTGGAGTCTTCAGATCAATGATATGCAACCCATCGTGCGTCGAGTTGAGGTCGACGGAAATCGTAGTATTTTAATTAGTTTCATTCATCGGCACCCAGCCGAGCCGCGTATGAATGGAAGGCGTCTACTCGAAGTGCGCAAACGTGGCCGCTGCAGTTCAGTGTATCCGCCGTATTGTGCTGCTGCGTCGCGGACAACGATCGAACCATGACGAAAGCGCTACCGTCGATGTCTGCACCGGCTCAGCGGTACTATTCAGCCGGCCGAAGCTCGCCAGTCTTCGCAAAGCGCGCCCCGTGTTAGTTACTGCGTGTGACGCCGGTCGATTTCGGCTCGTGATACCAATAAAGCGTCACGGAGAGATTTCCCTTATCACTTACGCTTATCACGATAGCAAGTGTTTTTTGACTCCTTGTGCGCGAAGCAATTTTCCATGGTGGTCGCAAGGATTTGCGCGCGAATTGATCGGTTGTTTTGAGCCTTTCTGCTTGTAATTTTTGATATTTTAAAGAAAAAAAAAAAAAAATCGAGTCATCCTTTGCATTGTGCGGCAAGTGTTCCTAGTTTTTTTTTCTGCATTCTAAAAGCCCCTAACATTTTCCGAAATTGCGACCGGTCGCACATTCCACTCAACAATCGAAATTTGATTCGATCGTCGGCCACGAATCGATTCATCGATCCCTGATGTGTTTTCGCAAGTTGTTGTATCTATTATTGTTATCACGATGATTATCAATACATTCGATTGTTGAGATTTGGTAATTCGCCGTTTTGCGAGTAGCTCCGTTAGTTTTTATTGCGAGTTTCTGTTTCTTTTTATTTTTATTTTGATTGTTTGCTTTGATCAACCATTTTTTTTTTCACTGTTTCATTAGTTTTTCGTTTGTGTTCATTTGCTGGTGGCCAATATGTTACGGTGTTAAAAGTGCGAAAACATAGAATGGAGTTGCAATTCTCATTCTTGCGTTCAAGTGAAGTTTTTTAGTGCTCGCTGAATTTTTTAGCGAAGATTTTCATTCGTAGTAACCCATCCCGCTTTATTTTTCGTGTTTTAATCTTCGGATGTTGTTTATTTCCGCGTTTCTTTTGCCCATTTCTGACCGTAGCCACCTTTTTGATATTGTTTTAAGGCAAAGGGAGGCCCTACCTCTTTAATTTCATGGTGTAAGTGCGATCTGGCAGTATGTTCGAAAAGTTTATTTAATTCCAATTTTTTTTGTTGCAAAATTTGCGCCAGTAATTTTTAAAGTTTGGGTTGTTTTCGTTTCTGTGGAAGTGTTGTTTTTATAATTTTGGGCTCAAGATGGATATGTTACCGCATGGAAATGTCCTTCGGGAACTTCAAGATATCCACGACACAGGATACTTCTGCGTCCAGAATACGTTGGAGGATAATTGGCAACAGGTGAGGACAAACATTATTTCTCCACTTAAAGTCAAAGCCCCCACATTTTCATTACTTTATTTACGACAAAAACAATAAAGTCACCTTACTAATCGAAATTGAGGTTCTGTATCTAATGAAAATATTGTGGTAGTCGTTTGATTTAATCTGAAAACCGGAGCACACATGCATACTTAGTGCTCACTCGTCTAAAAATGCGATACTAAGTATCGACATTTTTAAATGCCGATAAATTTCGGCTACACGCCGGAATTAATCACATGGACAAAATGTTGTCTTGCACATGAGAGAAAATAAGGAGGGAAGATTTACGCTTTCACTACCTTGCCCAAGTATACATATGTTCGTTTCTGTCACTAAATGTGGCTCGCAAAATGTCTATTTTTTATGGTAAATAAATGTGGCTCATCCAAAATAATCCTTCCTCGAGCGCCTTCAATCTATTGTGTATGCAAAATCAGCACCGCCAAGTAGGAACAGTTAACTACCCGATTAATGTGAGCGAGCGAGCATTGATTCGTATTTGTAACTGGTGGTTAGAATGATCAATTAATAATTGTTGCCTCTACTTGTCTCCATCATGAAACAAGCTGTGATGGATTTCCATGTAGCACTTACCCACATCTTGTGTGCATGTAAAAACAATGAAAAAGAAAACCATAGTCAATAGTGGTTTCTAACGATCCGGCGACTGATAGGTTCTATGACTTTCAAAAGAAGACATCGAAATTATTCTTGATGAATTTTTCTTTTATTTCCCATCGTTTTAAATTGTTTAAGGCATAAATTCACGTAAGTGGTAATAGTGTGAGACCCTGGAGTGCTTGAAAACCGTAAAAATTGGCACATTGGTCGAGAAATGAAATAATGAAAATTTCAAGAAAATCAGGATACTTTCTTTTCGAAGTCATAATACCTACTTCAGCGATATTACAACCGGGAGAGAAAAGAGAATCGATCGTGGACTATTATTGCACTTCCAGACTATAATCTTTTCAATATTCTAGAGGCCAAAATATCCTCCCTTCGCCATCATTACACTGAGACAATGTGGTTTCTTAACCCTTGCGCGCCTGAATATGTTCGTTTAGCTCCACCTCACACAATTTAAATTTCTAATTGCTAGTAATAGCGACTCGAAGTGGTTAATATTTGTAAAACATTGTCTTCTTGAGCGCCTTCAATCTATTGTGTATGCAAAACCAACGCCGCGGTGTAGGAATATTTAACTACTCCCTTAGTTTGAGCAAGCGAACATTGAGGAGTCTTTCTTAACAATCTTAACCTGACAGTAAAGGGGTCACATTCATAAGTTTGAATTAATATAGGCACCTCGTAAACTTAAATGGGAGATTGATTAGCCCTCCCCCATTTTGAGCCGAAATTGTCATTTTCTGTTGCTTTTTAATATAACGAGCAATTATTTTCGGTCTTGCCGCCTTAATACTATAAGCCCCAAGTGGACGCGTACGCCGTACAGTAGCGCAGCGAGAGTTTCTTCATCTCTCTCTCTCTTTTCCATTGAAAAACGTGTGTTAGACAAGGATGGACAAGGGGGATAAAACCCCCTCTTTCTGTCCTTTTCCTACTTATACATTCAAATGGGAAATGAGAGAGATGGAAGAGATCCTGGTTGCGCCAATGCACGCGTACCACACACGTGCCATTGCACACTTTTGCTGAAAGCGATTCAAGAGTCGATTTAGATGCAAATCTAACAATGGTAGCACTAAAAACTTACAAAATTCACTTCGAAACTCACTAAATGCACTCAAATGCGCGAGTGTAATGGCGGCGTATGACACTAATAATGGGAGATTCCCATCTTCATTTCGTCACTCTCTCTATAATATGCTGACAAAGAAGATTCACAGAGTAATCAGACACCAGAGTGTAAGATCCACATCCGATTATTGGTACCGTGACACCTGGTGACACCGGCCAAAGGAATGTCGTTTCTTATTAGTCACTACTTGAATGAGTGACACTATTATTAGATGGGAATCTCCCATTATATTAAGTGCTATACGCCACCATCCCGCTCGCGCATTTTAAAACATTAATGAGTTTCGGAGTGAATTTTGTGAGTTTTTTAGTGCTACCATCGTTATTTTTACGTGTTTTTGCATCTGAATCGACCCTTAAATCGCTTTCAGTTAAAGTGCGTGCACCTCATTGAAATGTGTAGTGTCTCATCAAGAAGGCTCGTTGGGCCATTTTTTGTTGGGGAAAGACTATTTTATAGGCATTCGGGGGGGGGGGGGGGGGGGGTTGACTGGGGAGATGGGGCACGTCCCTGGATCCGCTATTTCGTGGAACCATTGCGCATTTCAGTAGCAGGCAATATTTACAGAGGTCCTAAAAATAAGTGGTGCACAAAAATAGTTAATCCTGGCCTGTTTCAAAGCGATATCTTTGTCCTGAATACGCGAACCAGTCCCTCCGTGACCCCCCTCCTCCCCCCTCCTCCCCCTCCTTTTGTTTCCCCTTTCCGGGTGAATTACTTCCGATCGAATGGTAAATTATGCAAATTTTTTTTTCTCCGATAAATTCGCTTTTTTCTGATAAAATAAACTTATTTTTCCCGTCCGACGCATGTTATATTCTACATACTCGCAGTTGGAGTATGGTTGTGGGAGGAGGAGGAGGGGGGGGGGGGCTCGAGGGAAACTCGCGATAAAACGCTCGACTCGCAATGAAAGCGTGGAAAGATCAGACTTTATGATAGCATTGTTCAAATGTGCGATTTTAAATTTTTTTTTTTCCCTTTTATTTTTCCCGCCGGGCGGAGTAAATAATTTTTTGGCCTTGCACCAAAGCCTCGCTCGCAATGCTTGCGGGTTTTAAGCCAGAAATTTTCTCAGCTCTTTTTTTTTCTCTCTCTCTCTCTCCCCCCCCCCTCCCTCCTAGTCTAAGACTATGAATATAAGGGGGTCATTTGCCTTACAATAATCGAAGCATGCTTTTTGTGCTTAAAGTTAAAGCTCCCTCCCCCTCTTAATCATCTTCCTTCTCTCCCTCATCGGTACGAGTGACCAATTCTGTTCGCAACTAATCGCAATACATTTTGCAGCACCCAGGTTCCCCTCTCCCCTTTTTTTAATTTTTGTTTTACTTCTAGGTTTTATGTTTTGTTTTTTTCCCCTCTTAATTTGATCTTTTTTTTTTCGAAGACTTTTGATATTTTAGCCGTGCCTGCACTCTCTAAAAGTTTCGTGAAAAATTTCATTTAGTCCCCAAATTTGCTTTCCAACGACTATCGACGTTGTTTCGATTTATATAGTAAGCGATCGATTCTCCGGGGGGGGGGGTGCCAATTGAAGCTCGAAAACAATTGATGCACTTGTATCAGCTCAAATAGAAAAACAGAAGGAATCTTTGAATTTAAGTAATTGCTGACATTTCCGTTCTGCAAAATTCGTAAATTACATTTTGGAACCGCAGTTTTTTGGGAACCAAAGACAAACGAATGGCAATCAATTACGATTCATAGAAATACTAAAATGATTTATTGGGAGCTCTTTGATTTGTAGAACTTTGGACGGTTTCGGATGAATGGTATTTCTTACATTTTGCACCATCGTTCGTATTTCATCCTATATGCACATTTGAATGTAATTCCAGGCGAAAGATATCGTCAATTTGAGTAATTCGAATGGGATTAAATGGGATATTAGGGATAACAGTATATGCAGGGAGCAAGGCTGAAACAGATAGATGTAGCGCTGGAAATTCACACTTCACACCCACTACAAAATGAGACTATGACATCACAACTAATTAAAGGGGCTCATTGAGACACTAAGACAAGGGGGTTTCTGGAACTTGAGTCCATGGCACATTGGGAGCGCTCTTTCAAGAAATTTGTCATCGGTATTGTGTTGCAATTTCAAGCAAACGGCACATCCGATGTATTGCGAGTCTTCATTTCCTAGATACCGCCTCTATACTATTCAATTATATGACACAGTTCTTAGCTAATGAACGTCGCAGAGGTAATAAAACTTTTATCAATTAACGCAAGGCGGTCTTCACTCAAAGAGAGGTTCTTATACATTTATCAAGAGCAGGAGGAAACTGAAGTCGGGACGTGGAGCACAGATAAGGGGACCATTCCTTGTTCCCCTTTCTTTTCTTTTCCTTTTCTTTTTTTTCATAATCAATAGTATAATTCCAGAGATGTTAAGATCCAGTTTTCTTTTTTTTTACACTCAGCTACAGCTTCTCTCTCTCTCTCTCTCTTCTCCCCCTCTTCTCTCTCTTTCTCTCCTTTTTTTTCTCCTCTCTTTCTTTTTCTCTTTTTTTTTCTCTCTCTCTCTCTCTCTCTCTCTCTCTCTTCTTTTTTCTTTCTTTCTCTCTTTTTCCTTTTCTCCTCTCTCTCTCTCTCTCTCTCTCTCTCTCTCTCTCTCTCTCTCTCTCCTCTCTTCTTCTCTCTCTCTTTCTCTCTCTCTCTCTCTCTTCTCTTCTCTCTCTCTCTTCTCTCTCTTCTTCCTCCTTCTCTCTTCTCTCTTTCTCTCTCTCTCTCTCTCTCGGCTCTCCCTTTTTTACCTCTTCTTTTTATAATTGCGTTTTCTTTAGAAAATTCGGACGATCTCTGATAGTGTGCGGAGCAAAGGTAGCATCAGAATCAGCATGAGGATAAAAGGTCTTGCGACTATCCTTCTTTCTCCTTTCCATTTAAGGATGCTTTCGTCTCTCTCTCATTTCCCGGTTTGCGATGATATCGTTGCCTACTTAGTAGAGGTGTCACGTGCAATACAAGGCTACTTCGTATTTAGCTCATTTGGACCCGTGCAAAAGGTCGAACTGTTGAGGGTGAACACTTGGAACGATATTTTACAAGGGTTTAAATGGATAAAAAAGTAACGTTGCCGGATTGAACTCAACGCCACTAAATTAGCGCTTGCGCATTTTTGTTAGAAAACATAACCCGAGTTTCAAGGACCTTCCTCATGGCAACGTTGTTATGGGTCCTTATGGGAGGCAAGGGACAAAAGGGATATGAGGGTTAATATAATTATTACACCTTCGTACACAAATATAAAATAAACACTATGCACGAACACACACAAGAAATATAGATGAGACGAAAGAGAATAATTAAACACTACGTAGTACGTACTGATTCAGTGGTGACGCTGAGTCTCGCTTGAGGTGCTTCCAGGCGAAAATTGGGAGTTTTTCTATCCGTTAGATGGCAACTCTAGTCTTTTTCCGTGTATGTGTCTTCATCAAAGAGCTATAACTTTATAGATGGGTTATAGGTTTCGGTTTGTTTGCCTTTTTTTCAACCTTTACAGTTTAAAAAAAAAAAAAAAAAAAAAAAAAAAAAAAAAAAAAAAAAAAAAAAAAAAAAAAAAAAAAAAAAAAAAAAAAAAAAAAAAAAAAAAAAAAAAAAAAAAAAAATGTGTCAGATCCATTGGAAACATGGGTTTCAATGAAGGTAAACGTGTTTTAGAGTGGCTATCTGGACACCGAAATTGTTTTAACCGTTACTTTCCTAAGGATTTTCACGACAGAGAAACGGACACACAGAAACAAGCAAAATTTTCTCACAGAGCTCTGTGTCTAGATAGCCAAGACAATCAGCGGTCAATTTGTCAATCAGCGGGTCAAAAACAGAATGTGATGCCTTTGAATGATTCTTGTTTTTTTTTTTTTTTTCTCGAAGCTTAAACCTTTCTATGACGCCCGAGTAGGTACATTCGTTTTTGTTACAACAAATCTGCTTCACAACAATTCAATTGTTCTAAGGCAGAAGCTACTCCAAGTTATTGATGTTTGCAAAATAAATTTACACAATGCGCCTTCAATTGACGGCATAGGCAATTTCAACACGGTAGAGTAGGAATATTTAACTACTTAATTTGAGCGAGCTAGCGGAGATTTATTTGTGTAAAAAAGGTTACATATGGATGTAGGAAACTTCAGAAAATCAGAAATGAAGGAACTTGTATGTTTCGTCTATTTCTCTGTTTTCTTTTTACTTTTTACTTTCTCACTCTAACAAAGTTAGAAATTGAGAAAGTATTACGATGGCGCAGATGTTTGTCTATCTGTATCCCATTATAACTTTGAACCAATCGTCCATGTACATCCAAAATATATGGAGAAGTTGCTTTTAACATTCCTCAGAGGGGCTATTTTTTTTTCTTCGAAATTTTAAAAAAGCAAATTATGGAGGATGAAACGTTTCCAATAAAATCAATGGGGAAATGGAGAAACATAGGACAAAATTGAAATATTTCAAATAATAAAGCTGTTTGAATTTTGATTAAAATTTGAAAAAAACATTCTGCAACCAGCCTACTGTAACATTAATCCCTTACACGGAGAAAAAAAAAATCGGTTACGATAACTGAACTTCGGCTCATATGGAACACCAAGGTGTTCGGTTACAGAAACCGAAGTTCTCGGTTGTGAGTACCGAACTTCAGTTAGGAATACCGAAGATTTCAGTAAGTGTAACTAATACTATAACTCACATTTCAGTCCTACTGAACCACTTCAGTACTCCTAACTGAAGTTTGGTAGTCACAACCGAAAACTCCGGTTATTGGAACCGAACGACGAACACCCTCGGTGTTCCATATGAACCGAAGTTATTTTCTCCGTGTAAGGGGGGGGGGGGTTCGGGGAGTCTTCCCCAGAACATGGGGGGTTTTCCCTATATTAAGTTTGGAGGGAAAGTATTCGTGAGGTATTCCCTACAGTTTATTTTTGTTCCCATCGGTTTTCCTTCTTTTCCCTCTCTTACTTGTATGAGCCCTTCAAAAAGTAGGGGTAGGGGCTTGATCCCCTTAAATTCCCCACTCATCATCATATATACAGACCGCTTACGATTCGAGCAATTGCTTTCGACGTTTCGACCACACTACAGTGGCTGCCGAAGCAGCTCTGTACTTACAAATTAGTGCAACCTCGACATCTCTATTTGTTTCTGTTAGTATAAGTGACGTCTCAATTTAAGAAGAACCAAGTGAACGTATCTCAGTCTTAAATCTATTATGAGTTGTATTCTTGAATGGGTGCGTCTGTGTACAAGTCCCCTTCCCCCCGCCCACCATTCGTCCCGGACCCATCATTTAACACATTCCATTCTACGTGAATGTGTTATCTCGCGGTTGGCCCCGATATCGCGCATCATGAATCATAGTTTGTAAACTCGTAAGCGATGCGTTGGTGCGTAAAAGAGCTACGCAATATTCCTTGGCAAGTGTCAATTACTACAAGTCATTGAGGTTTCATTCAATCAATACGCGGTCACAGAAATGTGTGTCTTCTCTCCCTCTCTCTCTCCTCTCAT
Source organism: Trialeurodes vaporariorum (assembly GCA_011764245.1). Lineage (NCBI taxonomy): Eukaryota > Metazoa > Arthropoda > Insecta > Hemiptera > Aleyrodidae > Trialeurodes > Trialeurodes vaporariorum. The sequence goes on from VMOF01000013.1 coordinate 23,637,275, forward strand.
TTGAAAGCGTGCGTTAGAAAAGGACGGAGGTAGGGATTAAAGTCACGTGATTGCCACATCTGCTATCTTTCTTCAATACATGCGTTCAAACGGCCAAAGAGAGAGAAAGACGACTTCCTGTCAGTGGCGTAGCGTGCAATGTGGCACCGTTGTACTTTTTCCATTTAAACCTATTCAAAATATCGAACTAATGGGTGTTCGGTGAACACCCTCGAATTCGACCTTTTACAGGTGATTAAATAGAAGAAATACAACGTTGCCAAATGGCACGCCACGCCACTGCTTCCTGTATATCCGCCCGTGCATTCAATTGAGTTTTTCGGAAGGAGGAGGAGAGAGTGTGTTACTGATGTGTGTGTCAGTAGCGCAACCAGGACTTCTTCTATCTCTCTCATTTCCCCTTTGAACGTATAAGTTGAAAAAGGATGGAAAAGAAGGGGTTTGATCCCTTTGTCCATCCTTGTCTAACATACGTGTTTCAATGGAGGAAAGAGAGATATAGTGAAGCAGTAGCGTAACCAAGAGCTCTTTCATCTCTCTCATTTCCCATTTGAATGTATAAGTAGAAAAAGGATGAAAAAGAGAGGGTGTGATCCCCTAATCCATCCTTGTCTAACATACACGTTTCAATGGAGGAAAGAGAGAGACGGTAAAGTAGTTGCGCAACCAGTAGCTTTTCCATCTCTCTCTCATTTCCCATTTGAATGTATAAGTGGAAAAAGGATAGAAAGAGAAGAGTTGATCTCTATTCTATCCTTATTTAACAAATGTGTTTCGATGGATGAGAGAGAGAGACATAATTGCCCGTTGTGCCATTGATCGTGTGTGTGTGCATGTGTGTGTCTGTTTTTCCGCTCTAGAAAGGTTCGACGATCTTTGTTATGCTATAGTCAAAGATTACACATCGTGACTATTCGTGACTCGAACTTGAATGACAGTGGCGGCTCGTGCAATCTGGCAACCGTGCACTTTTGCCATTTAAACGTACGTAAAAAGATCGATACTAGGTGAGGCGCTACGCCTCACCAAGTAATTGATTATTTTACACAGTTTTAAATGGAGGGAATCCATAGTTGCCACATTGCACGAGCCGCCGCTGTTGAATGATCGTTCATTTCGAGACCGACTCGATTTCTCATTTTACTTGAATTTTATTGTTGTTGTTTTTTCCCTCCTCTTTAATTGAGAACACGTTCATTCATATTTTCTCACAGTCCTTCCGAAACTTGTAATTCATTCAAGTCTCCTTGCTTGTACAATTGAAACCCAGGATGAATGGAATTAACGCGTGTGAATCGTGTCAACCGTGGGCATAGTGACGCCTTAACGCGTCGCGTGGATTTTCGATGCATCGAATGTTGTCTCTTCTGTGTAAAACCTACGGGGGGAAAATCAATATCATATAACCATACACGGAGAAAAAAATCTCGTTTATTATGGATTGAACAAAAAGTCTTTTTTAGAATCACTAGTTCTTAGAATTAATAGTTTTGCACCATTTTTTTTTTTTTTTTTTTTTTTTTTTTTTTTTTTTTTTTTTTTTTTTTTTTAATTTCACTAATTTTATAGTCAGAATGTTTTTTTCCCCCTTGGGTAAGTCTTACAAGGGTACCCAAGATACACATGCATATTCGCTGCCAGGAATGTGTCTTTCTCTTTTTTCCCCCTTGTGAATGCATTTGTAAGGATATATGTATAGACGCTATACGTCACGTGTTGACTACAGACCCTAATTCCTGTTCTTTTCTAACACGTGACGATCGTGTTCAGATGGGTAAAGAGAGAGAGAAAAAAAATCCTGGATACGGCTCTCTCATATGCCGCTATACAATATTTTTTTTGTTTTAAAAAAGAACACACCGTGGCCAGTGTTTTTTCAACGAGGAAAAAGAAACGACTTGAAGGGGGCGTGTATTTGGTTTCTCGAGTTGGAAGTTATAAAATTAGCGCAACATTGTCATTGACTTTTAATGGGTGTTTTTTTTTCCTTTTCTCCGTAAACCATTCAAATGATATGTCGGTAAGTGAGTATGCACGTAATATAGATAGGTCACAAGTTGTAACCGAGGAGTATTCGTGGCGAATCAATATTGGAATCAAAAAACATTTATAGTTTTTTCTTAGAACATGAGAAGTGCGAGGGTGAAATTACGATTTGAGGGAATTGCAGAAAGAAAGGCCCACAGTAGCGGCTCGTGAAATGCTATATATCGATGTCTACTCCATTCAAAGATATAGAAAAGTATCGATCGTCAGGGGGTGCAATTGAACCCCCGAGAAATCGATACTTTTCTATACTTTTAAATGGAGTGAACATCGATATATCGCATTTCACGAGCCGCTACTGAAGGCCCATAAAACCAGAGGTGTGCTCTTCAGCTAAAAACCTCCATTTGCTCACAATGCACACTTTTCTGGTAGAGCACACCCATTTTATTTGTCTTATAGGCCTTTCGTCCGAAACAGTCCTCAATCAATAAATTTATCGTTTCACTAAAATAGTTTACCGAACCACCGAGCTTAATCGGTGATTTTGCACGCATTCTAACGGGGAGAAAAGGTGTGGAATAGATCGCCACGTATATAGTACAATATACATCACAGACGCTACAGAATTATATCGTCAACTCCGACCTCACTGAGTCACTACCAGAGCTGCCGTTTTGCGTATATGGTCGCTTTTTTAATTCACTGATGATTCCAACGGTTGAGAAAAGATTACACAGTTCAGTTCAGTGTATGACCTTAATGGACGAAAATACTCGCAACTGTAATCTTTTCCCAACCGGTGCACAGTCGTCGATGACTTTAAAAAACTTGCGGATATTTGAATTAATTAACGGCGAATCCACGGATGCAGATCAGAGTATTTTCGCGCATTACAGTTACACCCTGAACATGAACCGTGTAATCTTTTCCGAACTGGTGGAAAATTATCTGTGAATTGACAAAATGCGATCAATTTTCACGCAAAACGGCAGCTCTGGTCACTGTCCATCCGTACGTCCGAGTGGGTTCGCATCTACATGATCCTGGTGGCGTTAGTTTCCAGGATTTGTTTCGTTACACGCAGGATGAACGACGGGTTGGGTGGGAAGGGGTACTTCTGGGAGGGGGAGGGGGAGGGGGGGTTAGAGCTAGAGGGACGGCCGGGGGATGGACGGACGAGCGCGGAATGGGGGAGGGGGAGGGGGGGGGAGGGGGAGGGGAGGGGAGGGGGTTATTAATCAATAACGGCGCTTGTATTTAAATTAGCGCTTTACTTGTTCGATACGCGCTTCGTATGTTTTGCAGCCCAGATTTTGTTTCAATTAAACTTCGACTCTCTAGTTGCTGCTGCTCGCGCGCGTGATCCCTCCTCCCCCCTCCCCATCTCACCCCTCCCCTCCTCACACCCTCCATCTAGTGATGAAGCGCCAGCTTTTTTTTTATGATCTATGGATCGTTTGCTTTGCAGATGAGTCTTTTAAACGCGGCGAGAAGAACGAATGATCCAATCCATGCCATGGCCGTAGCAAGAAACTTTTTTGTCTCTCTCTCTCTCCTCTCTCCTCTCTCTCCTCTCTCTCCTCTCTCTCCTCTCTCACTCACTCTCTCTCTCTCTTTCTCTCTCTCTCTCTCTTCTCTCTCTCTCTCCTCTCTCTCTCTCTCTCTCTCTCTCTCTCTCTCTCTCTCTCTCTCTCTCTCTCTCTCTTTGCCCATTTGAACGCATTTATTAGAGGAGGATGGATTTGGATAGAGGGGCTGTCACGTGACTTCAACCAATGTTTCTGTCCTTTTCTAGCGCATCCAGTTGAAAGTATAAAGAATGAGAAAGACAAAGTCCTAGCTGCGGTTCATGGTCCGATGACAAAAATGGACGATGATCCGTATTTTTTTCTCTCTCTCTCTTTGCCTTTTTCAATGTATGTGCTATCAGTGGCGGCTTGTGCGATTTGGCAACAATGGGTTCTCTCCATTAAGAACTGCGAGAAATAATCGATTATTAGGTGAGGCACGACGCCTCACCTAGCATCGATTATTTGCATAGATTTAAATGTCAAAAGAGCACGGTTGCCAGATTGCGGGAGCCGCCAATGTGTGTTATAGAAAAGTATAGATAGAGCTGGCTGTCAACAAGGCTGTCACGTGACTTCAGCCAATGTTTCTGTCCTTTTCTAGCAGGAGGCATGTCAAACGGGCAAAGAGAGAGAAATAAGACTTATTCCTAGCTTATACGGTCATGGGCCGATGACGAATGATCATGACCGTCGCCGCACGTACAGTCTTACAAATCTCACAACTTTGCATTTAGTCTATATTTAAAGTCATGAAAAAGGTCGAATTTTCAGGGGTGCACAGTGCACTCCCTCGAACCGATGTTTTTAATGGGTTTAAATCGACAAATTTCAACGTTGGCGGATGTACGAGCCGCCCCTACGGCCGCGGGTCCAAATTTGACCGCGGCACACACGGAAAAAAAAGAGTATGTAGATAAACGACATACGGTATGTATTTAGGCTGGTATGTATTCCAATACTATGGAGTACGTCGTTTATTCACATGATCATGTAAATTAAAATATATAAGTTATGTAAATAAAATACATACTGTACGTGGAATTTTGGTATGTCGTTCACTCACATCTCGTATGTCATTCATTCACATCCGTATGTACTTATTTCACATATCGTATGGATTTCGTCGACATACAGTATGTAGAATTACTGCATGGTGTGATTCAGTTAGTTTCAAAATGGCGACGCGTCGGTTGTTCGGTTGTTAAGTGCTCCACATTTTAGCTTATATTTAATGAAATTTCGCTCAGAAAAAAGTTCTATCGATTTAAATACCGTGTGGGAATATCGCTTCATCAAGTTCCATCACCCACCGGTGTAGTGTTGTTGTGATTTCAAGAGAGGTTAGAAATTCAGATCTTCGACAAGTGCAGTAAGAGCTCGGTCACTTCCCGCGTAAACTGATGCCTATCAATGAGCTACTTTAATTGAATTTCGTGCACATATTTTGATCAGTGCTTTTCAAAAGGTTTGTGTAATAGTGGTTAGTGATTTGTGATTGCTTGGCTCCAGATATTACTCGGATAAGCATCGTGACCGGTTCCCTTGTGTGCTTGCTTCCCTTGTGTGTGCTTGCTTCCCTTGTGTGCTTGGGTCCTTGTTCCATGCAATGGCGCCTTTCATAACTTCATACTCATGAATAAGTTTGGAGTAGTTTCCTTAAATCAAATTTTATGTGAAATCTATCTTGCCTCAAGTAACACCTATACGAATCAAATACTTAAAATTGTCTAGGTTTCCTTTAATTTTCTTTACTCGATTGTTCCAAATTGTGACCCAGTGCTTTAAATGTTTTCGTCAGCAGTTGTGTGAAATCAATGTGCCTGCATTGATTGGATTTATGGTGAGTCTGTCATTCAACTTATAATTGCATAGCTCTTTCATTTCTTTAGATGTCTTTCTCATTCATTGCTCATACTTCCTCATATTTCATCGGATACTTACTTAACCTCAAAAACCTATCCTTGCTTTCGAGTTCCAACCTGTCATTTGATATTCTACATACCGTGCGTCGATGTTCTACATACCCTATGTCAATCTTCTTTATACCTTATGTCGATATTCTACATACCGTGCGTCGATATTCTACATACCGTATGTCGATATTCTACATACCGTATGTCGATACTCTACATACCGTATGTAGCTATTCTATATACCGTATGTTAATATTCTACATACTTTTTATGATATTGGGTGTACTAAAATTCTATATACTGGTATGAGTTTGAACCACATACTCCCCCAGCATCTGCTGGAAACGACATACAGTATGTGGTTCGAACTCATATTTTATGTCGTTCATCGACATACCTTTTTCTCCGTGCAGTGTGCAGCGTTTTTCTATTTTTACCTTAACTTGCATATGCAGCGAAAGAAAAAAAATAGGGGAATATTTTCCCACCAAGTCTACCGCCTCTTGTACCGACAATAATGGGGATCTTGCAAACTTTTTCTATAAGCAAATAAATAGCACAATCTGATGTAAAAACCAGCGAAAATCACAAGAATCACACTAAGAAAGTCTAAAATTCCGTACACGGAAAAAAAAGATTAGTGAAAGTAACCATACGGATATCTGATTTTGGCACCTGCTAGATGTCATGGTAAACTTGACCAGAAGTATGGTACATTTACCGATACTTTGAGTAAATTCGGCATGCAATCAGGTGACATCACCTAGTACCCAGTCAAAACGTAGTATACTTCTGGTTAACATTACCATAACATCTAGCAGGTGCCAAAATCAGGTATCCGTATGGTTATTTTCACCGTAGTTTTTTTTTTTTTTTCTCCGTGTAGTAAACTCACCTAACTGCTATAACGGTAAGTTCGTAATGGCGGTTCAACGCAGGTATCATGGGAGATTCCTGACTACTATGTCACTTTCTCTACGGAAACACAGAGATACCTCTCAATTTAGATAGGAATCTTCCATGACACCTGCGTCTCTCCGCCATTAAGCCCAATATTGAGAGTGAATTTCGTGCTTTTTAAGGGTACTCATTGTCATTTTTACGGGTTTTTATGCAAGAATCGACTCTTCACTCCCGTACAGTAAAAGTTTGCAAGAGCCCCATTAGGAGAACACCTCTTTCAACAAGTATTTGTAACCTATAAATGTCAATGAAAATGCTTCTATATGTAAGCTTTATAAGTAGAAATTTTGTTGGCCGTTTTTGAACTGAATTTTAGCATCTTTTTTTCGATCTTGGAAACAGCAGTGCTGCGTAGTGGCTGCTCGTGCTATTTGGCAATAATATACATTCGAATGTTCGAATGTTTGAATCTATGTTCAATGATCGAATGCTGGTGAAGCGCTGCTCCACTTTCAAATCGATTGATTTACATACAATCAAATGGAGGAATAAAATTGTTGTCAAGTTTAGTTGCACGAGCGAGCCGCTACTCGTGCTGAGTCACAACGCGATGCCTGAACAATCGAGTATTTAAAAGCTTTCAATAATTTAACGAGTTGATATCATTTACGCTGAATAGAACATTTCATTTATCTGGAGGTTGTAACGAAAGCATGCGGAACAACCCCATTCGCGAGAGAACTTTCCCCAGCCCCAGATGTCTAGACTAGTCGTATTGGTCAGGGCTTATCAAATGGGGCTATTGCACACTTTTACTTTAAGCGATTTAATAGTCGATTATGGCGTAAAACCTCAAAAAATAACGATGGTGGCACTAAAAACTTCCAAAATCCACTGCTAAACTCAATAAACGCAGTTATTTGCGCGAGCGTAATGGTGGCCGAAGGCACTAACAATGGGAGATTCCTATCTTAATTTCGTCACTCTTTCTATGTTGACAAGGATGATTCATAGAGTAATTAGTCATCAGAGTGATGATCCACATCCGATGAATGGTACCGCAACACCAAGTGACACCGGTGTCAAATGAAAGTAGTCTCTTATTGGTCACTTCTTGATGGAGTTTCAGAATTGTTAGATGGGAATCTCCCATTGTTAGTGCCTTCGGCCACCATTACGCTCCCGCAAATAACTGCGTTTATTGAGTTTAGGAGTGGATTTTGGAAATTTTTAGTGCCGCCATCGTTATTTTTTGAGGTTTTTACGCCAAAATTGACTACTAAATTGCTTTTAGCAAAAGTGTGCAATAGCCCCATTGCTTTAAATATCTCGCCTGCTATTTTGTTCGGTTAATATACCCCAAATCATTTATATGGAAGCCGATTCTGAGACTCAATTCAACTTCAAAATGTCGATTTTTTACATTGATTCATACGAATTTGGATTCGATTTCAATTCATCCCAATTCGCCAGGAGCGACCATATACGTTTTGGCAACAACGGACCGATAGCTTATCATCTCATCGTTGATGCCGCCGCCGCCACCTCCCTCCCCTACCCCTCCCACCCCTTCGCACCATCCACCCCTCTCGCTGCCCCCTCCCCCTCCCACCCTTCGCGACCGACGCGACGCTGCGTCTCGTTGGTGCAGTGTCGCCAAACTCTTCGTTTAAAAATAAAATAATGAAATGAAAAAATAATCATTAAAAAAGAAAATAACGCATGCAAATGTTGCATTTGCACAACGAATAGACTCTACAATCCATACGAATGGTCCTAATCGATCCAAAAGCAAAAACGAAGAACATCTTTACGGGGGTGGGGGGGCATGTATAATTAATAAGTATGTGAACTATACTAATTGGATAGGTCAGTAGCATTTTGTATTGATTTGAAATGAATGAGAAATTCTGCCAACTGCACACAGAAAAAACATTGAAAACACTTTGGTAGCGCTGACAAAACCTTTGGTAGGAAAATGGCCGAACAGAGGGCTTAAGTTGAACCAATCAAATCTTCGGTTCTCCCAGCAGAATTGCTTTCGTTAAGGCGTCCAAAACCATAGGTCAGCTCTACTAAAGTCTTTTCCTGGGTCATTTTTCTACCAAAGGTTTTGTCACCACTACCAAAGTGTTTTTTTTTCTTTTCTGAGAAAAAATAATTCCTGAATTCTAGTATTATTCCAGAAGCAGAACGATGTGGGGACTACAGGATGTCAAGTACCGCTTGACCAGAAAGTTTCGGTGTTGATACCAGATCATGGTTACAGAACTAAGTAGAATTTCCCCCATTTTTTCAAGAACTATGGCATAAATACTAGAATTCTGGTAATTTTACTGTCCTTACATTGGTTCACAAATTGTCATGCTTCTGATAATCTGTTTTTTAGTGAGCCGGTGAACAAGCAGACCTGTTGTTTATTTATGTGAGCTTTGTGTTCCTCGACTTGGACGCACTTTGGATGCATTTCATGGACCATTTCATGTTTTACTGTCATTTTCTTAATCAATTGCTCGACAGCTTTCTCATACGCGATGTTTTCAAAATCTCGCTCGACAAGGTCTCCTGTGGTGGTTGTATAGCTTGTTGCCAATGAGCTATAACTTTAGAGTGGCACATCAAGGAACGTTCCGCTGGTTTATTGTTGCCACCTAGGGCGCCGCCATCTCGCCGTAAAAATCGATTTTGAGGTTAAGTTTTGTGGGTTGTTTCCGGTCGTTTCGTAAACAAACTCGGGCATCGCCGGAAACGGCCTTCAAAATTTAACCTCAAACCTTGGAATCTGCCGTCCAAATTCTCACCAAATTCCGAACGACCTACAAAATTTAACCTCAAACCTTGGAATCTGTCGTCCAAATTCCGCTTTTTCCCGGGATCCCTTCTACCCTGTGTGGCACAAGGTGGACCAGCCCGCTGCCACTCTAAAGTTATAGCACAGAATAATACAATCAGAAGGGAAACTCCCATAAGAGCCAATGGAAACAAGATTTGGAATTTACTGGCACAAACTGGCAACTGTGCCTACTCACTTCTCAAGATGGCGGACATGCTTTTTCAGGCTATACAACCAATCACAACTCGGCCAGTTGCCGAAGATCTGCCGAAGATTGCCGAAGATGCTCACTTTCGAACATGCGGCCCGAAGTAAAGAATGTTTCAAAATGAATTAGAGTTTCCGTTCTGATTAGAGTATTCTGTGGTTATAGCTCATTGCTTGTTGCCCATTCATTTTGACTCGATTTAAAATACCACATTTCCTTTCAAATTTGGCAACGCCGCGCCGCACCGCGCCGAGACTCAGGATGGGTCGTCGGGTGAGCAAATAAGGGAAAGAAATTGAACGGAGCGTATGTTAATTGAAGTTGAATTGGAATTCATCGAATGTTTTATCTACGCCTTTGCGCGTCTCTGCCTCGCCGCGGCTTGGCACAACCCCCACCCCCTCATTCCCCAACCACCCCCTCCCCCCTCTCCCGTCGACTGTCTGAGCAATTGAAACTGCGACAAGAGAAGGATGAGGGGGGGGGGAGAGAGAGAAAGAGAAAGAGACGTCAAAACGACTGCAAGGTCCTCTGTGTGCTCTCTTTACTCACTTATATTTTAACCACCGCACAGCCGCAGCCACGAATTTGTCTTTCTTTCTCTTCGCCCGTTTGATTGCATGTACTGAAAAAGGATAGATATATGGGCTGAAGTCACGTGACAACCCTTTTTTCTATCCTTTTCTAACACATGCGTTCAAACGAGCAAAGAAAAGAGAGCGAAAGACATAGGTATTCCTGGCTATACGAGGGGCGGTCATGACGAATTGAGGAGAATTTTGCGTCCGTTGCTCCCCAACTTGTACTCGAAATAAAAAAAGAGGAAAATGAGGCTGTAGCAATAAAAATTGAGGCCAACCATAGATTAAACGCAGGGCATATTACTTATTGTTAGTGGCGTCGCTGGGCATTTGATAGCGATAGTACCCTCCGCATGATTCTAAACCGCCGCCCTCGTCTGGGAGCTCTATAGGGGGGCAGTCGAACACTCTCAGTGGAAGGGAGAGACGGGGGACTTCCATGAGAAATGTTTATAATGTAGTCTCGCAGAGACGCAATTTTAAGCTGCGGTGTCGGAATTCCACCAGTTTCTAAGCGTGCTGTTGCACTAAAAAAGTGGCCAAAAATCAGTGATGATAAGCAGTAGCATAGCGTGCAATTTGGCAACGTTGCAGCTCGTCCATTTGAACCCACGAGAAAGATCGAACTATTGGGTGTTTTGTGAACACCTTCAAATTCGATCTTTTACATGGGTTTTTACGGGCACAAACAACGTTGCCTGATTGCACGCTACGCCACTGATGATAAGACATAGAAAATTATCGTTTTCGACCTATCGAAAGCAATCTAGAATTTCGGGGGCCCGGCCAGTGGGGGCTGGTGCAGTTTGGCAACAATTTTTTTATTCCATTTGACTCTTTATGAAACAATCGATTCAATAGTGAAGCCGCTCTTCACCAGCATTCGATTGTTTTACATTGTGTCAAATGGAGTAAAAAAAAACATTGTTGCTAAATTGCTCGAGCCGCCAGAATAGTATGGACTGAGCCCATTTTTCAGCGAACGATGACTTCGTTTGCTAGTGCTGGGAAGAAATCGTTCCTTAAAAAGAATCGATTTCTGTGATCCTTCACGGAGAAAAATTTCTGATTGAAGTTACAGAACGTAGGAAGAAATTGGGGTAAAAAGAAATTCCATTTAAAATAATAAGAATTCTTATTGATTCAACCAGAATTATCATTGGTCCAATTGAACGTTCTGATAATTCAGAAGAATCACAAGAAAGATTCGTTGGATCAAGAAGAATTCTGGTTGAATCAATAAGAATTCTTATTATTTTAAAGGGAATTTCTTTTTACGCCAATTTCTTCCTAAAATCCGTGATTTGAATCAGAAATTTTTTCTCCGTGTTGACTATCAGGAATTCAGGTTTTCCCATTAAGATGAATCGATCATTCGATTCATTTCTCCTGTCAAGGAACGACTCAACTGATCAGGATCAAAATTTAGCGGAAAGAATTGTTTTAAAAACGTATGGCCAAAAAACAAGAGTCGTTCAAAGGATCGGGAAATTGAACGATTCTTCCGAGTGCTACTTCGTGCAGTTAGCGATGACAACAATGCAATTGAAGCCTGATCAAGACGGGACTCCCCATTAGATTCGCGGTGATATCATCGCGTTTCGCGAATGAATAGTGTTCAAAGGGGGGGGGGAGGAAAGAGTGGGAGGGGGAGGGGAGACTGCAAAAGACATTGGATCTTGGAGCGAAGACAACGCATCGCGATGAGGAATCGAAAGAGAACGCGAAAATATGACAGGCGTCCAGTGTTGCCACTTTTTTTTTTTTTTTTTTTTTTGCAAACTAGCACCAATATGCATGTTTTCTTTTCTCCGGACACTCTGTCTTCGGTTTTGACCGGACATTTTTTGACGGGGTTTTCGTCGAAATTATTTTAAAATGTCAAGGATTTGACAAATTTCGAAATTCAAGAGAAATTAGAGAAACGAAGAAGAAAAAAAGGTTGTCAAGTTCAGTGCGTACATGTTGAGACGGCTTTCAAATTCAGGGGAGAACAAGTACAAAATGTTTTTTTTTTTTTTTTTTTTTTTTTTTTTTTTTTTTGCCAAAAACTGTCCTAAATTGTAAGCGAAAAAATACAGGGTCGTCAAGAGGCTCTATGGTCAGAGTTCTCATCAGGCATCAAACCCGTGACAAATGCTGAAATAACACCCCTGTTTGAAATGCCCTGATTTTATCTTTTAATGCAGTTTTGAGAAACTCTTGTTGTTTTGAAATTTCTTTGGAAGGGGGGGGGGGGGCTCGACCTTCGACCATTCGACCTTTTCGATACGGAGAGGCATCGATATAGCTCGCTGAAGCTCGGTCTGGCAACTTTGAGGTTAGGTCACTTCTCACTCTTCATTCTTGCTCATTTTTTTTCCTCCCCCCTCTAACCTCGCTCATCCTCTATCCTCTTGTGGACGCTTGGACGGGTATAATGAGTAATTGGATCCTTGGTCTTTCCGTCCTCTGCCTGTCAGCCGTCGGGTTGCTCTTGCACTCGGCACCGTGTTCAGTGACATAGCTATCGATTCCCAGTCAACGTAACCACCTTGTTGTCAAATTATCAATCGTATAAGCAAACATCAAAATAAACTGTAGGGAACAATGAGCTATAACTTTAGAGTGGCACATCAAGGAACGTTTCCGCTGGTTTATTGTTGTCACCTAGGGCGCCTTCATCTTGCCGTAAAAATCGATTTTGAGGTTAAGTTTTGTAGGTTGTTTCCGGTCGTTTCGTAACCAAACTCGGGCATCGCCGGAAACGGCCTTCAAAATTTAACCTCAAACCTTGGAATCTGCCGTCCAAATTCCCGCCAAATTCCGAACGACCTACAAAATTTAACCTCAAACCTTGGAATCTGCCGTCCAAATTCCGCTTTTTCCCGGGATTCCTTCTACCCTGTGTGGCACAAGGTGGACCAGCCCGCTGCCACTCTTAAGTTATAGCTCATTGGTAGGGAATAGCCCACGAACACTTTCTCACATCAAGTTTAATCTGGGGGGCCCCCAGACCCCATAATGATTTCTGGGTGAGACCCCCAGAATATTCTGGGGAGACCCTAAGGCCCCCTGTAATAGCCTGGAGGAGAGCGCTTAATCCCCTTATAATATTCTGGGGGATACCCCCAGACCCCAGATTTAGAGATTAATTTCACAGTAGGCTGGTGGCAGACTGTTTCTGCAAATTTTAATCAAAAATTCAAACAGCTATATTTGAAAGATTCCAATTTTTCCCTATGTTTGCCCATTTTTTTTTTTTTTTTTTTTTTTTTTTTAATTTTTCAATTATTTTCAATGTCCATAAAGTGATGCCCAAATAATAATGTCCTACTTTAATGTCCGTAGTACCAATATTTAAGTTTTTATGCCCATGAAGTGATGACCAAATAGTAATGGATGACCAAATAGTATTGTTCAAAATTGATATGTTCAATTTTAATGTCCCAAGTATCAATGTTTAATTTTTAATTTCCATAAAGTGATGACCATATAGTTGTGTCGAAAATCGAAGTGTCAAATTTTAATCTACATAACAGCAATGTGTAATTTTTAATGTCCATGAAGTTATGACCATATAGTGATGTCACAAATTGAAATGTCCAATTTTAATGTATACTTAACTGCCATTTTTTTTTTTTTTTTTTTTTTTTTTTTTTTTTTTTTTTTTTTTTTTTTTTGGTGTGAAAAATTTGTAATGTATTTTTGTTTCTTTGTTTCGTTTTTTTTTGTTTTTTGTTTGTTTTGTTTTGTTTTTTTTTGTTTATTTTGAATGTTCATAAAGTGATGTGCACATAAGTATGTCCAAAAATGGCAATGTCCAGTTTAATGCCCATAACCAAAGTATTATTGGACCCACTTTTCCAAAAAGGAGTGACAATGAGTCCCTCTCATGGTTAAACACCAGGTGTGCTCTTGATTAGAAATCTGCACAAGCAGTAGATTATTATTTCCAATAAAGAGCGCATCTGATGTTTGGCAACTTTGCTTCCCGACCCGTCATCGTCACCGCGCCACATCGGTCATCCCTCGATGCCTGTTGCTCTTCCGAACAAATGCGACGTGTCACTGACCTATCTTTCACTTTTTATTCAACTTTACGTTCTCTCTCTCTCTCTCTCTCCTCTCTCTCTCCCCTCTCTCTCTCTCTCCTCTCTCTCTCTCTCTCTCTCTCTCCTCTCTCTCTCTCGCTCTGTCATTTTTTCTTTTCCTATACCTCGTGAATAAAGCGCAATCAACGAAACCAGATTCCTGAGAGGTCAATTTTGCAGCTGTATGCATTAAATAGGGGAATTAGACGTGTGGTTTTCAGGTACGTCAGAAATTTTGACACTTACATGCGGCTAGGACGAGACAAATTCTCTGTCTCCCTCTTTGCGCGAGGCCGCCGCGCCACCCCCTGAAACCTTCCTAAATAATATTCTCTTTGAATCACCCTGGATTTCCCCCGAATATCAATCAGCTGTCGAAATTCGATGAAAACTTAGCAAATCTCACAAAAATCAGTCTCACTGCTGTCATGTGCAGAGTTGTGCTGCATTGAATTTGGTATTTTTCGCCTTTTCGGTATTTAGCAATATTATCATGACTACAGCCTCTAAATGAGTGATACTGATAAAACTGCCATGGATAAAGAAAGCCAGAAGCCAACATAATTCTACGAAACTGTCAAAGTATTTAGATATAGCATTCCCGTATCATAATACCCCATAAAATATGTAGTTATGATGACATAGTCAGTTTTCAGGGAAATAAAAGTCAAAAATAAATGGTTTGTATAAGGAGAGAGAGAGACATGGAGCAAAACTACAGCAAAACGAAAACGAAAACAAAAAAGATACATTCTATGCACATGTGTGTATAGTTGTATGCATGCAATCAAAATGAAATTATTGTATTTTTTATAAATTCTGTAAGCAAATTTCTCTAAATTCTTCTAAAGAAAGAGAAACAGAGAGAGAAAGAGTGAGGCAGAGAGGGAGAGAAAGAGAGATAGGGAGAAAGATAAGAAGGTGAGAGAGGGAAAGGAAGAGAGATAGGGAGACAGAAAGAGAGAAAGAGAGAGAGAGAGATAGAGGGAAAGAGTGAGGCAGAGAGGGAGAGAGGGAGAGAAAGAGAGATAGGGTGAGAGCTAAGAAGCAGGAGAGAGGGAGAGAAAGAGAGATAGGGAAAGAGAAAGAGATAGAGATAGAGAGAAAGAGTGAGGCAGAGAGGGAGAGAAAGAGAGATAGGGAGAGAGCTAAGAAGCAGGAGAGAGGA
>VMOF01000013.1:23653013-23712193 GCA_011764245.1 Trialeurodes vaporariorum
TCTCTCTTCCTCTCTCCTTTTTCCCTCTTTTCTCTCTCTCTCTCTTTCTCTCTCTTTGGCGAAAAAATGTAACTGACCCAATCAAATGAACAGAGTTCAGTTTTGGGAATAATGCAGATTAGAAATCAATTAACTTGATATAGCGCACCAGAAATCAGACATCGAATTTCTCAGAAATGTTTCGCCGGTTTCCAATACTCATTCGTTTTAAAACGCGTCTACTTAACAATGTCAATGCATTTCTTAAAAACTGAAAATATGTTCAGGGTTTTAAAAAATAGAGCACGGAACGTTTCGTCGATGTTTCTTTAAGGGCTTAAGGCGCTCTTATAAAGACCTTTCATACATTTCTGAAACTCAACTAAACGATAAGAGTTTGAAGGTTTCTCACTTGCTGTTAAAAACTGATGGCAGCTTTGCTTTTTGTCCATTCAAACCTGTGCAAAGTATCCATTCAGGGGAGCGCACTGTGCACCTCCCTTAGTTCGACCTTTTTTTATGCATTTAAATGGACAAAATACTGCGTTGCCAAATCGCACGCGACGCCATACTGATGATGGTTAAAACTAAATCACTTTTTAAGTGTTTGTCAATAGATTCTCAAAAAATAATAGACGATGCTCCCCCTCCTTCAGTGGCGGAGCGTGCAATCTGACAACATTCCAATTTCGTTCCATAAAAAGGTGTGAAAAAAGGTCTAAATCTTGGGGGTGCACAGTGCGCTTCCTCGAATCGATATTTTTCATGGGTTTCAATGAACTGAATCCAACGTTGCCGGATTACACGAGCCGCCACTGCCCCCCACCCCCTCCCACGGTCTTATTGTTAGACGGTACCTCACGCACTTATACCTATACGCCACACGAACATCCTTGGGAGGGGGGGGGGGGGTGCAGGTGCATGTCCTAGGCCGCACTCGAGCTAATGGAATGTGTCCGACTGTCCGCGTGATTCGCATAAATATTTATTCAAGCGCAAGAGGGGTTGGTGGATCGGGGGAGGGGGGGGGGGGGGGGGGGGGGGGGGGTTGGAATATGTTTTGGTCGTGCTGATAAATCGACGCAAGGCGCTCCTGCCACAACATATAAAACTGCGGCGCGCGACGAACGACGGGTAAAACGCGGTGAGAGGAGGGGGGGGGGGGGTGGAAGGGTTGGGCGACCGGAAATCGCTTACTCCTCTTAATCGCGGGATTCGCGCGCGCGAATTCAAACCGGAAATCGAAGGATGGCCGACGATTTAATCGATTGTGGCCAACTCTCGGATGGTCGGTGCGGCCTCAACTCAACGCAACCGATGAACCGTGCGCTATCGGACTGCAAATAATCTCGCGCAGTGGGTCTTTTCCAGAGTTTTTCCAAATAGTAGCGTTACATCTTTCTTTGGAAAAATAAACAAATGTCTTTGGTTAAAATCGACTTGATTAAAAAAAAAAAAAAAAAAAAAAAAAAAAAAAAAAAAAAAAAAAAAAAAATAGTTTTAAAAAAGTGTTCGTTGCCTCCAATGAGCTATAACTTTAAAGTGGCAAATCAAGGAACGTTTCGCTGCGCTGGTTCACTGCTGTCACCTTGGGCGCCGCCATCTTGCCGTAAAAATCGATTTTGAGGTTAAATTTTGTAGGTCGTATCGTAAACAAACTCGGGGCATCGCCGGAAACGACCTATAAAATCTAACCTCAAACCTTGGAACCTGCCGTCCAAATTCCGCTTTTCCCGGGATTCCTTCTACCCTGTGTGGCACAAGATGGACCAATCCGCTGTCATTCTAAAGTTATAGCTCATTGGTTGCTTCAAAGCCACCACGCGCTGTCACTAACAATAAGTATATCCGCCGCTCTGAAACAGTGGCTTAGCGTGCAATTTGTCAACGTCGTAATGTGTCCATTTAAATCCATGTAAAAGGTCGAATGCGAAGGTGCTCACCGAGCACCCAATAGTTCGATCTTTTTCATAGACGAACTGCAACGTTGCCAAATTGCAGCTACGCCACTGCTCTAGAATAGTTTGCACGATCCTCCGTAGGATAGCTTTTTTATATGTGGAAATTGAAAGAAGATGAAACAGGTTGGTTGTGGTCAATGGCGTACGCAGGAATTAGTCTCTCTCGCTCTTTTCCCGTTTGATTGTATGTACTGAAAAAGGAAAGAGATAGGGGCTGAAGATACATTCTAGCCCCTGTTTCTGTCCTTTTTACACACGTGCTCAAATGGGGAAAGAGAGAGAAAGACAAATTCCTGTGTACGCTACTGGTTGTGGTTACTAGCGGTTAGTCTAAAGTAACCACAGGAGGAAAAACAATTTAGAGTGGTTGGGTTGGTCCTTTGTTCCTCCGTTCCGTTTGAATGGGATAATCGAACCGCGCTGGGAAATCGCGGTTAAAAAAAAAAAAAAAAAAAAAACAGAAACAAAACAAAATGAAAAAGTAACATAGTTCTCCTGTTAAAAAATTAGCTTAATCAAAAGCTAATCCAATCACTGAGAGAGATAGGGGTTGAAGATACGTTCTAGCCCCTGTTTCTGTCCTTTCCCTACTCACGTGCTCAAATGGGGAAAGAGAGAGAAAGACAAATCCCTGTGTACGCTACTGGTTGTGGTTACTAGCGGTCAGTGTTGCCAATAGTGGACAGATTCGACCACACGTGGACTATTTTGATGAGAATACAGCCACAAACTGTCCACAGCTGTCCACATTCCGTTCTCCGATCCTCTATCCCTATCCACAGCGTGGACAGTTTTCCACTCGAAAACTGTCCACGCGTGGCTATTCTACCCCGTCCAAATCTGGCAACACTGCTAGCGGTTAGTCTAAAGTAACCACAGGAGGAAAAACAATTTAGAGTGGTTGGGTTGGTCCTTTGTTCCTCCGTTCCGTTTGAATGGGATAATCGAACCGCGCTGGGAAATCGCGGTTAAAAAAAAAAAAAAAAAAAACAGAAACAAAACAAAATGAAAAAGTAACATAGTTCTCCTGTTAAAAAATTAGCTTAATCAAAAGCTAATCCAATCACTGAGAGAGATAGGGGTTGAAGATACGTTCTAGCCCCTGTTTCTGTCCTTTCCCTACTCACGTGCTCAAATGGGGAAAGAGAGAGAAAGACAAATCCCTGTGTACGCTACTGGTTGTGGTTACTAGCGGTCAGTGTTGCCAATAGTGGACAGATTCGACCACACGTGGACTATTTTGATGAGAATACAGCCACAAACTGTCCACAGCTGTCCACATTCCGTTCTCCGATCCTCTATCCCTATCCACAGCGTGGACAGTTTTCCACTCGAAAACTGTCCACGCGTGGCTATTCTACCCCGTCCAAATCTGGCAACACTGCTAGCGGTTAGTCTAAAGTAACCACAGGAGGAAAAACAATTTAGAGTGGTTGGGTTGGTCCTTTGTTCCTCCGTTCCGTTTGAATGGGATAATCGAACCGCGCTGGGAAATCGCGGTTAAAAAAAAAAAAAAAAAAACAGAAACAAAACAAAATGAAAAAGTAACATAGTTCTCCTGTTAAAAAATTAGCTTAATCAAAAGCTAATCCAATCACTAATTTAGGAGAAGTCTATTGCCTATTCAGAAAAGGGCGAAAACGATTTGCAATCAAACATATTTTTTTTTCGCGAATTTTGAGCTTTCTGTTTGTAGTTAGTTTCAGTATAAAAACGAATAGTTTGTTCATCATCCAGGGGTGTAATTAGGGGATGCCCCCACCCCCTGCTTATTCCCTAGCCAGCCATCATGTTTTTTTTTCCTCTCCCCCTATCGATTTCGAGAATAACTCACCTCTCCCCCCTTTTTTCTTTGCATCCGACTACCGGGACAGGCAATTTTATCGCGTGATTGTATGTGGTCGCGAAATGGAACCGTGAAATAGAGCGGCGCTCAGTGGGAGAAGAGCTGCCGATTTGCGTAGATTTGATGACATTTTTTAAATTCACCGATGATTCCACCGGTTGAGAAAAAATTACACAGTTCAATGGGGCTATTGCACACTTTTGCTATAAGCGATTTAATAGTCGATTATGGCGTAAAATCCTCAAGAAATAACGATGGCGGCACTGAAAACTTCCAAAACCCACTCCTAAACTCAATAAACGCAGTTATTTGCGCGAGCGTAATGGTGGCCGAAGGCACTAACAATGGGAGATTTCTATCTTAATTTCGTCACTCTTTCTATGTTGACAAGGATGATTCACAGAGTAAATAGTCATCAGAGTGATGATCCACATCCGATGAATGGTGCCGCAACACCAAGTGACACCGGTGTCAAATGAAAGTAGTCTCTTATTGGTCACTTCTTGATGGAGTTTCAGAATTGTTAGATGGGAATCTCCCATTGTTAGTGCCTTCGGCCACCATTACGCTCACGCAAATAACTGCGTTTATTGAGTTTAGGAGTGGATTTTGGAAGTTTTTAGTGCCGCCATCCTTATTTGTTGAGGTTTTTACGCCATAATCGACTATTAAATAGCTTATAGCAAAAGTGTGCAATAGCCCCACTCAGTGTATGACTGTAATGCCATGGGCGGATACAGGGAATGGAGCTGTTGCAAACTTTTGCTACAGGCTTACTAATAGTTGATTATGGGGTAATACCCTGTAAAAATAAGGATTAGCGCACTAAAAAATCACGAAATCCACTCCTAAACTCACAAAATGCTTTTAAACGCGAGACCGTAATGGCGGCCGAGGCCGCGGTTTTCTTATGGCAATTGTGTGCTTCTTCTTCTTCTTGTGTGGTGATGCGAGACTACCTCCTGTAGATGGTGCTGATTGAAGATAGGGAAATCCAATGCAAACCGCGGCCCCGGCCGCCATTACGGTCTCGCATTTAAAAGCATTTTGTGAGTTTAGGAGTAGATTTCGTGATTTTTTAGTGCGCTAATCGTCATTTTTACAGGGTATTACCCCATAATCAACTATTAATAAGCCTGTAGCAAAAGTTTGCAACAGCTCCATTGTCTTTCTCTCTCTCCTCCCATTTGAAAACGTGCGTTAGAAAAGGACAGAAGAGGGGGCCAAAATCACGTGATGGCCACCTCTGCTGTCCTTTTCTAACACATAAGTTCAAATGGAGGGAGAGAGAGAAAGACAATTCCCTGTATCCGCCGCCCATGTGTAATGCACGAAAATACTCTGATCTGTAGATCATATGTTCTCAATCGGTGGAAACGCCGTTAATTAATTAAAATATATCGAGTGAGAAAAGATAAAAGACTTTAGTATTTTCGTGCATTTACAGTCCTTTATTGAACTAAACTCTGTAATCTTTTCTCAACCGGTGGAATCTTCGTTGAATTTCAAAGTGACATTAAATCTACGCAAATCGGCAGCTATATATATACAGTGGGAGCGAGTCATGGGGGGGGGGGGAGACCGGGGATATGACGTCGCGACTTTAAATGCGTATTTGTTTGTTATTACACAGTAGAAATTTAAAAGTGGTTTCGTTGGTTTTATTGCAAAATATTCTACATTAAAAATCACCCTCTACAGTCTGTTTTTTGACGGTAAAAGCATTCAAATCTGCATTTTTCAGAGGCGAAGTGTGCTGTTTGGCAACATGGCATTTCGTCCATATGGACCCCTAGAAAAGGTCGAATACGCTGGTCATCGGCGATTCCTTGATAATTCGATATTTTTTCATGGGTTTTAATGTGCCAAATACAACGATGCCAGACTGCATGCTTCGCCACTGGCATTTTTAGTCCTATATACCATGTCCGACCCCTCTTATGGACTAGCTCCACTGTGCGGCGATACGAGGGGGCTGGAAATGAGGGCGGTGAGGGGCAGAGGGGGAGGGTTTTCCTGTATGAGTCCGCATGAAGGGGTCAAGAATTAAGTAGCCGCTGCTTTGCACAGTTGCCAGAAAACCCGAGTGCAGGAAATAAATAAATAAATAAATAAATAAATAAATAAATAGATAGATATACATAAATAAATGAATAGATAATTGAAAAAGGAGTAACGTTCGCGGTGCAATGAGATATTCTACTCTATCGAGCGGCAGCTCTCCCTACCCCCCCCCCCCCAAATTCTCAAGTTATGAACGTAAATATTCATTTCCTCCACTTCCACGATTTACAACCTCAAGGGGAGTCGGACAAGGCTTTTTTGATAACAATTTTCAAAATTCGTTTTTTCAGCTAATTTTCTTCCATATGTCCTCAGCTTTAATTTTAGACCAAAGTTCACTTCTTTCTGATGAGTAGTCTTCACTGTCAGAGTAATTTTGTTAAAAAAATAAGTGTGAGTGCATATTAGGCATTCAAAGTGTTTTGGTCCCCCAGAATTTTGAAATTGTGTTTTCCCCGCGTTTGTGTTTTTTCACACAAAAGGTTTATTTTCTCAGAAACAACTGAGCCGATTTTCAAAAACTTTGGTTTATTTTGTTTCTCGTGTGATTTTACCTACTTAAACACGGGATTTTCACCCTAAATTATTAACTGTCACCATTGTATGCCTGAAATATTACACAAAAATATGCTATTTTTTGTAATTTTTTTTTCTTCAAAAATTGGTCTTGTGAGCAATTTTGAGAATTTTCCAAAACCCCATGTTGAAATGAAAATAGTTTAGGTTCTAGCCTGCGGTTCGGCTTTCATCTACACACTTTTTCGTTTCTCTCGGATTTTGACTTTTTAACATAAACATATAGAGACAGAATCCTTCAATGGTTGGGGAAAATAATGCGAATTTTTTTCCCCTATCCTACGCGAGATTTGACACCCTAGCTGCAAGCTCGCGGTTGGCGGCTCACGCGATGGCAACTATGAAACTCCAGTTTGAAACCGGGGGTATTAGTTTTACCCTATCCTCTGGTCAATGTAACCCCTGACCACCAACCCCCCACCCCCACCCCTCGAACCTCGGCTGAGAACAGACGGAGAAGGCGCTCTTCGTAATGTGCACCGGAAGACATTTTTCCCCAAAAGGTAAAACGATGCCCACAGGGAGAGACTTTTTGGCAAGGATCAGGGTCGTTCTAAAGCTCATTTCAAGGTCTCGCTATACTTTTCCTCTTTTAATTGAACGGCCTTATGCAGAAAGGAGCCAAACAATGTAGGGAATCAATGGCCGTTGGTCCTTTTCTGCACTTAAAGGCTAAAGCCGTCCAATTGTGAACTGAAATATTACGGGCTAGCCTGAAGGAAAAGACGTTTTAGCGGACTGTTTTCAGGAAAGCTTTGCTGTTAGAATTTTATATGGGGGTGTGGGTTAGAGGTTGTTGAAGGGGGAGGGGACGGGGTAGTGTGTGAAGGATGGACGTTATTGTGGGGAAGGATGGGGGAGGGAGAGTGGAACTCTTTCGCTTCTAAGAGTTGCTTTTTATAGGAATTGTATAAAAACGTAGATATTTCTTATATGATTTCTTTGGTTGGGACCAAATTAATGTTGATCGCCCGTAGATTACTGATGTCATGCATCGTTGAGCGCTGTTGAGCACTTTTGAAAGTGAGAGTGAGACCCCCCCGGTCTAGACCGCCTGTAAAGTTAAGCAAGCATCTATATTAAGACGAAGTGATTCCCGAAAAACCATCGATCTTTGTCACTTGTTTTAAGTCAGATTTAATTTAAAGTTAGAAACCTTCATGTTGCTCGGGAGTTAAATTGACTGAAACACGCATTGAGCTGCTGATCTTGAATGTATGTTTAAATGTTTACTTACCTAAAACATTCGAAGAAATTCTGTTTATTAGTTCTTAGTTAAATAAATAAAAAAAAAAAAAAATCAAAATGCAAGAAGAAAGAAATGTCACAATTTAATTGGACCCTCTTATTAATCCGAGATGGCTGTCTAATGCTTACTCTACAGACCGGTGCGGCGTAGTGTGCAGTGTAGCAATAACGTTGTATGTATTGTGATCGAATGCGAAGGTGTTCACAACACTAAATAGTTCGATCTTTTTCACGTTTTTAAATGGCCACAGCACAACGTTGCCACATTGCATGCTACGCCACTGCTACAGACTGTTTTAGCGACGAGCGGGAAATTTAAAATCCAAGTTTCTGATCAGTTCAGATGCTTTTCTTAACCGTGAAATCGGCATTTGATTGGTCAATTTTGAATCCTATATATAGAACCCTTCAAAGCTCAAGCAATTAATTCCAAAAGTATCCCCCCCTCCAAAAGACATTTCTAAGCAATAAGGGGAGACCCCACGACTTAGCAGGCTTATAAATCCAAAACGTATTGAAAAAAGTGTGAAAATCGGTGACTGTATAAAACATACCCTCATTGACACAATTGACACAAACCTGAAAGCATAAGAGCATCAGTGTGAAAAAAAATATTTTATCGCAAAAAAAAAATAGGTCTGGGGTCCGCGCGGAACCCCCACCACCTCCTCTTAGCAATATGAAGGTTGAATTACATTGAATCCTTTATTAAATTAACAACATGACAACATGAATCGCACTGTTTCTAAGGGTTAAATCTGCACGGCTGCGCGGCGCGGAGGACCCAAGCCGCGTTTATAGTTAAGTGTCCGTTAGGTTGGACCCAAAGGTTATAGATTAAAGAGGTATGCTCATCTGACTGCGCGCCACGAAATCAGTAGCGCGCAGTTCAAAATCCAGATCCAAGATGGCCGGAAAAAGCAGAAAACATTGTACACTCTTTCCAGAAAACATCGGGCTTTTTTCTGCTTTTCTGGAGAGGGAGCCCGATGTTTTCTGGAAAGAGTGTACAATGTTTTCTGCTTTTTCCGGCCATCTTGGATCTGGATTTTGAACTGCGCGCTACTGATTTCGTGGCGCGAAGTCAGATGAGCATACTTCTTTAATCTATAACCTTGGGTTGGATCCGAGTTTTTGTCTTAACAGTAATTCTCATGGTTATTACAGTTTTTCCAGATTTTTTCAGCAACATTACTGAAGGTCATCGCGATTGACTCCGAGCCCTCTCGCGATCGACCGGTCGTCCGTCCCTGGTCTAGGCCGATTATGAAGTTTGCCCACCCAATATTTTCCCGCTCCCCATTCTCCTTCCTATCGCTATCGAAGAATTTTTAAGAGCTTCATAAAACGTAATATTTGTTTTCATATTATTCCTCTCTTTTCAGCCATCGCCCAACGCTCGCTATCCGGAAAAGTCCCCTATTTTTTTTTCTTTTTACTTAATTATCTCGGCTATTGTAAATTTTATGGGGTTGGCGAAAAAAAAAAAAAAAATCTTTATCGTCGAAACTGAAACGCTGTTTTGGGGGTGGGGGGAGGGGGGTTGTAAAAAGAGGGAGTAATGAGAGGGGGAAAGGGGGAAACATGGGCGGATACAGGGAATTGTCTTTCTCTCTCTCCTTCCATTTGAACTTAAGTGTTAGAAAAGGATAGCAGAGGGGGCCATCACGTGACTTTGGCCCCCTCTTCTATTCTTTTCTAACACACGTTTTCAAATGGGAGGAGAGAGAGAAACACAATTCCCTGTATCCGCCCTTGGGGGGAAATCATACTAGAGGCAGTAATGGTAACAGCTGAATTTAGAGTCTTGCAAAGAGGACGAAAAAAAGATGTGTGAGCGTTGGTGGAAGAGGAGGGGGTAGGGGGGGGCGAACTCTATGGCGGTCATTCAACGTGCGGAAGAAAATGAATGAGACCCAAATTAGTCGTTTATGCGTCGGGATGGCTCCAGAGACCTATCCGAGGTTGCCAAATTTTAAAATTTTGAGCAGCGACATATCTGTGAGTATAGGTCGTTTCAGAAGTGCAAGCGCACCTAGACCGATAATCTTTGGAACTTTTTAATATCATTTCTCTTGTTACGAAATGAAAATTGATGAACATTAAATTGAGTGTTAACTTTTCGTTGGGGAACGCTTTTAAAATCAAAGTTCATATGGAAAATTTTGTGTAATGTGTGTTGCATATACGACATTTCAAAAGTTATAGGCTCAACTGTTCCCGTTATCGTGAATTCACCAATATAGCCTTATCTTTGCTGTTTTAGCAATAGTTAGCAATGGGGCTCTCGTAAACTTTTGCAACTGGGGATTGAAGAGTTGATTCTTACGTAAAAACCCGTTGAAAAAATAATTCCTGAATTCTAGTTTTATTACCAGAAGGACAACGATATGTGAACCCAGAAAGTCTAATACTTTGACCAGAAAATTCTGGTGTTAATACCAGAAAATGGTTAAAGAACTATAATTTCCTCAAAATTTATAAGAACCATGGACGGATACAGGGAATTGTCTTTCTCTCTGTCCTCCCATTTAAAAACGTGCGTTAAAAAAGGACAGAAGAGGGGGCCAAAGTCACGTGATGGCCCCCTCTGGCTGTCCTTTTCTAACACATAAGTTCAAATGGAAGGAGAGAGAGAAAGACAATTCCCTGTATCCGCCCATGATAAGAACTATGGTACAAATTCTAGAATTCTGGTAATTGTACTAGGTATCCTTTACATTGGTCCACACATCATCAGTGGCGGCTCGTGCCATGTGGCAACAATGTAATCTCTTCATTTAAACTTGTATAAAACAATCGATCTTCGGGAGGTGCATTGCACCGCCAAGATATCGATACTTTTTCACAGGTTTAAATGGCAAAAAAGCATGGTTGCCTAATTGCACGAGCCGCCACTGCATATCGTCATGCTTCTTTTTTTTTCAGTGCAATAACAGATTCATTTTTATGAAAATCATGCTTGGCAACTTCGGTCACCAGCACATCAGCTTTCGGGGGGAAAAAAACAGTGCGAACCGAGAGGTGAGCTTGGGGGAGGGGGAGGAAGGAAGGGGGAGGGGGTGAGGAGGGGGGAGGAGAAGAGTGGGGAGGAGAAGAAAAAGAAGGAAAAACACTTCATTAAGCCGCGATTGTGGAAGCGCGGCGAGGTGAAAATATGAGAGGTAAACAACAAAAGGGGACAATGGACGAAAAAAAAGAAAGAAAATAAAAAAAAGAAACTGTTTAAACAATGAGAGTATAGATAAACGCAACTCTCACTCAGCGTTGGTGATAGCTCGCCGCCGCGCCGCTCCGCACTATGTTGCGCTGGTTGCAGACCGGCACGGCGTTGGCGTCCGTCCGTCCGTTTTGGAAGGGAATTGTGGGAATTGACTCTCTGTCTTTCTCTATCCTGTCACATTCCATGAACTAAAAAGAAAGAAAGAATAATAGAAAAATAAACTGTGGGGAGTACCCCACGAACACTTTCTCACATCAAAATTAATCTGGGGAACTCCATACCCTCAGAACCCTTTATAGAACGGGTCTGTTGCAAACTTTTGCTACAGCGATAAAGGGTGTAAAATCTTTAATAAAATCACGTGAAAAATCCATTTGTGGTATTAGAAAGTCATGAAGTGCAGTATTAAACTCACAAGAGGCGTTTAACTGAAACCCAAGATGGCGGTAAAATATCGAAATATCGAGCAACCTGTGAACATCCATGATAGCCAACGTTACCGACCTCATAGCATCATCGGAGGTTATGAGTTTGTTTGCGTTATGATTGGTTGTGATCGATGTTGTGAGGTTGGCCATCTTGGATGTTCATGGTGCTTGTATACAGGCTGCTCGATGTTTTACCGTCATCTTGTATTTCAGTCAAATGCCTCTGGTGAGTTTGTTAACGATTTTACATTAGATTGATCACTCTAAAGCGCTGTAGCAAAAGTTTGCAACAGACTCATTCTGGGGGAGACCCCAGCCGGCTGATTCAGCTCGTTTGGACGAGACGCGAGACGAGATATCGAGAATCGATCAATCCCATTGATTTAAATGGCGTCTCGTCACAGATTTCGAGTCATTCGAGGGACGGGGAGTCATTTCGGTCTGAAATGAACGACTCGAACGACTTCAAATCTGTCACGTGACGCCATTTAAACCAATGGGATTGATCGATTCTTGCTATCTCGTCTCGTCTCGTCCAAACGAACAGAATCAGTCTGCCGACCCTCCTTGGTGACGCCGTTTTCTGTAGGTCTCAACTTTGAGAAAAGAATTAAAAGAATTAAAAGAAGAAAGTTGTCTCCTGTTTGAGAGCAGTATGCAAAGTTGTTCGCTCCTGTTTTTCCCTCCACTGTTATCTCTGTTATCTATGTTAGATAGATAGATTATTATTGTTCCAAACGGTATGATGCCTAATTCTCTTTGATAACCAATCTCAATGTACTATTCTGCTGTTCTTTGTAAGTATTCTCATTATTTTCCGAGAATGGCATCATATTCATTTAACCTCGATTAGCATCATAGACTGTTAAAAAAATGGAGTGAGAACGAAATAATCGAAGCATTTCGTCCGCCTTGGAATTCGGCGGAGTGAGAATTATCGGAGTCAGGACAGAAGGGAGTAAAATTTGACGGAGGAGTTCTCTCATCCTCATGCGGAGTTCTCTCATCCTCATGCGGAGTTCTCTCATCCTCATGCGGAGTTCTCTCATCCTCATGCGGAGTTCTCTCATCCTCATGCGGAGTTCTCTCATCCTCATGCGGAGTTCTCTCCTCCTCATGCGGAGTTCTCTCATCCTCATGCGGAGTTCTCTCATCCTCACGCGGAGTTCTTTCATCCTCATGCGGAGTTCTCTCATCCTCATGCGGAGTTCTCTCATCCTCATGCGGAGTTCTCTCATCCTCATGCGGAGTTCTCTCATCCCGTGCGGAGTGCCTCTCATCCCCTGCGGAGTGCCTCTCACCCCGTTCATTCTCACTCCGTCCATTCCCACTCCGTCAAATTTTACTCCCCTCTGTCCTAACTAAGGTAATTCTCAGTATTCTCACTCCGCCGAATTCTAAGGCCAACAAAATGCTCCGATCATTTCGTCCTCATTCCGCCTTTACAACAGTGTATAAAAAGGTTTTCCACCTCTATAACATTCTGGGGGAGTCCCCTATAGAATCGACAGCACCGGCGCGGACCTATATACTTTGACGTAATCCAGTTTCGCGCCATTGCTGTCAATTTCAGATCCGTTTTGCAGCGAGCCTCTACTAATTGTTCTTTTTTCTCTACTACAGAGGAAATTGTCTGCATTTTTGCTGTTTCCATTGGTTTTCTCTCAACGTTTTCCTTTATAATCAGGTATGTCTGGCTTTATGGCAAAAGTGCGCAACAGGACCCATTATGCACAGTTTGTATAATTGTATATCCATAAGCTTCGTGCGAGCGAACGGGTCAATTGTGGAGTGTCGCCTTTGGCGACAGAATCCCTTTTTCTCGGTCACATTATATAAAAGTGGGTGAAGACTCGGGGATGAAAATGATAGCCGAGATAATTAAATAAAGGTAACCGTTAGTGTATGTAATGCGACTAGAGTCATTTTAAATAATGACCGTAAACGAGACGAGAAAATTATTTATTAAAGCAAGAGAGCCCGGTGGAGCGCGCACGGTGGCGGCGAACGGACGCGACGCCCCCTCCCCCTCCACCTCCCCCCTCTCCACTCCCCCCCATTTCTACGAGTGTGACTAACAGACTAACTAACTAACCAAGCCAACCCCCCGTTTTTTTTCGCTGCTGCCGGCTGGCTCGACTCGGCCCGAGTACGTACTGAGTGAGTATATAATATATATAGTGGGTACTTACAAATGATCAACTTCCACGGGAAACAGAATGAAGCGCGTTATGGAGGGCTTGTGAGAAGTGGGTCGCGACCCAGGTTGCCAAGGCGCCACTTTTCCCCCCATTCACTCCAGTGTAAACTAGGCGAGTTTTACCCTGCAATCCGGCACCTCTGGGTCGAGACCATTCACTACAGACTTACGACTCAATTAAGATGCAAAAGAGCCTCCCCCCGCCCCCTCTCCCCACCCTCTTCATCCGCCCTCCCCCACTAACTACGTCACCAGTCACCGGACCCCGGACGGGACGGGGACGCCCTCCACGGTCCCCCCCACTCGCCTCCCCACCCCCAGTTGCGGCCGTGTCAACCCCCCTCCACTCAACCACCCCTTAACTTCGATACAATATGCTACTCCTCTCCATATGATTACCCCTTCGTTCGCTTTCCATCGAATGCCTAGGACAATGGGATCGAGGTTTACGGCACGACGGAAAAGTGCGTGATCGAAGGCCCCGATGTGAACTTTGGAATTGGTGGGGGGCATCATAGGCATTGCTACAATGGCGCCCCGGGGAAGCGGCCGCCCCCTGAAAATTCGATGTTGCAAAAATAAAAACTGTCATGATTGTAAAAAAAAAAAAATAATATATAATAATAATAATAAAGGTAATACAAATAACGAAATTAAAAACTCTGTTAAGGCGTTATATCATAATTATGCTACGATGAATTATTGTTTGAATTTACGAGTTTTGTTTTTTTTTGTTTTTTTTTTTTGTTTTTTTTTGTTTTTTTTTTTTTTACGAGACTTTGTTTAGATGGTCCTATACACATCGAAAGGAAAAATCTCTGCCAAAATTCAGATTTTTGCGAATTTGTTTCGCTATTGGGTGAAAAATGATCTAAATGTCCTGGACTAAGTAGCAAAAAATAAAATTGTTAGTTGTGGAGGTGTATAGGGACCTTTACCGAACGTTCAATTCTTTGGTGGGTTTCAATTTGGCAACTTCTAAAAAAAACGCGAAATCTTTGACGAAATCACTCGCTGTGATCAGCGACATCACGAGAAGTCTACACTCTGAGGCTATAGTGATAATCATTAGAAAGTGATTATTTGCTATTTAAGCACTATTCGGTTCTCATCGTTGAATGACTCATCATTTGCTTTTGCTAGAATTTGCTTTTTGGAATATGTACACCGACCATGCATGGAAGATAGACAATTATTGCGAATTATTCATAGTTAGTTGTCACTATTTAACTAACTATAAGTTGCTAATAGTAGTGCAAGTTTTGAGTTACCAGGGAGAGAGAGCCCCCCCCCCCCCCACAAGTAGGCAAAGAAGCCGCATAGTGAGTTGAAACCGTACTTATACAAATTAGTATTGTTCTTGTTATGCGATACGCGGCGTTTTACCATACAGCTTTGAACGCAATCACTAATCATATCAGTCGTCTTTGTCTTTACTCTTTAGGGTTACTTGAATTGTTCCGTTTCAACGCTTCCACGTTCTAATTTTCTCTTTCATTTTTTGTTTGTTTCAGGTCAGTAAAAAATACCCGTCTATGAACCTCTAAAGCCCAGTTTAGTGTGTAAGACAGTAAGTTAAACGTACAATCCAAACGGAGAAAAATGTATTGTTTCCAATCAATAAATTATGAGCTGTTCCATGAACGAAATGGAGCTATTGAAAACTTTTGCTACATGCTTATTAATAGTTGCTTTAGGAGTAAAACCCTACAAAAATAACGATTAGCACACTAAAAAATCACAAAATCCACTCCCAAATTCATCAAATTCTTTTGAACACGAGATCGTAATGGCGGCTATTGCCGCCAAATACATTCGGTTTCCCTACCTCAATCAGCTCCATCCTCACGAGGTGTTTTCGCGACACCACACTAGAAGAAGAAGAAGCATACAATTGCCATAAGATTTATGCGGCAACGGCCGCTATTATGAAAGAATTTTATAAGTTTGGGAGTGGATTTCGTGATTTTTTAGTGCGCTAATCGTTATTTTTATAGAGTTTTACCCCGTAATCAACTAAACCTGTAGCAAAAGTTTGCAACAGCTCCATTAGGCTCTTTCTATGTTTTGCTAAATGCGATTAAATTCGATAATTCTTTGATTGATTACTGTCATTATTATTCTTTGACATCAAAAATATTTTTTTTTATATATATTCTAATGACATAGTATATATTTATAGGCACTTTAAACAACGTGCAATTTATGATTAACTACGCAAAGATCATTTTATGAAAAACATAAACTTTTTCTCAAACATAATATATATCGAGATCCGGAGAAACGTCTGGTGTATCTTTCACTTCGCCTCAAACGGAAGCCTTATCCTCAAGCTCGTATGAGAGTGAAAGTTGATTCAGAACAAATCATGATCCCTGGTTTGGGATTCAGGTGTGCCCCTCTTTTTCTCATCCCCCTCAACCCTCCCCCTTCTTTTCGTAACTCAGCAGCCCTGTATATGTCTGCTGCCAGGATAATAGAATATGGAACAAGTCAAGCGTACTTTTCGCGAGAGTACAGATCGACACATTCAAATCCACTACCCCTTTCCCGCCCTTCACCACTAAACCCCCTCCCCCGCCCTTCACCACTATACCCCCTCCCCCGCCGCCGTGTCCCTCTCCAGTCGGGGGGAGGGGTATAAGGGGGAGGAGAGGGGAGTCACACATAACCGGCATAGCGGATACAGGAATTCGTCTGTCTCTCTCTTCTTCCATTTGAACGAGTGTGTTAGAAAAGGATAGCAGTCGAGGGAATCGTCACGTGACTTTAACCCTTATCCCTTTCCTCTTCCAACGCACTCGTTCAAATGGAAGGAGAGAGAGAAAGACAGATTCCTGTATCCACCCATGAAACTGGCACCGCATCACCATTCACCAAGCAAGCTTTCAATTTAGGTAAGCCCCGTGCCATACTCCGCACGAGTAACTTTGCCTAGCGGGACTAGGGGGAGGGGCGGAGGGTTGGAGGGGTAGAAAGAGAGGGGAGAAGGATCAGGAAATTGTGGGGGGATCGTGAAAATCAGAAGGGCGGGGTGGGGGTTTCGGGGGATGAGTCGTATATCTTGGGATCGGTCGAAGCGCGGTGGCTCCAAACAATGTCGTAGAGAGGGGTGAAGGAGTGGGGTTATAGGACGGGTGGAGGGGGGGAGGGGAGTGTCCCTCTCCCACAAGTTTTCATCCTTCCATCAATCAGAGTCGCTGAAATTCCGGACCGTATCGGGAACGTCCAATTAAGCAGAGATACTGGATGAGAGGAGCAATATCAAGTTCATTCCCTCTGAGGATCTTCTCCCCCCTCCCTTCAAATCTCGCTCCCTCTTCAACCCCCTTCCTCTAAGGGGTGGCATTCAGTTGGGCGAAAATGGTCAAAATCGTTACTGTTGGGCGAGAAAAATCGTTTCATTTGGGCGACCGGTATAACAAAGGAAAAGTAGGGGAAGTGCTACCTGTAGTCAAATAAATCGTTTCATCTAGGCGACACGAGTATATAGGGAAGTACATGAGTATATAATGAAATTTAGTCGAAAGAAGCTTATCTTATTTCTAAAATATCGATGGTTTGAGATATGCAGATTATTTTGTAAGTGATACTTGGGATTTGTTGACAAAAAGTTCTCAAAATAAATCTGCTTCATTCAAAGAGGCATAGTCTGATAACTCCCCCCCCCCCCCCTTCGCTTACATTTTGGAGTGTAAAAGACCCCCGCGTCACAAAAAATAAAATATGATAAATATAAATGGTGTAAAAGAATTGTCCGCATTAAACAACAAATAAAAAAGAATGAATGAATAAATAAGTACAAAATAAGAATTTACGCATGAATAGATTAAGAATTATCACTTTTAGGGGGTGTAGAAGGCTCGCTCGTCAAAACATTTAAAATTATTAGAATCACACAGTCTTTCCTTTGAATAAGTGACCCATTACTTTGACATAATTTAACCTAGTGTGCAAAGTCGGATTTAACTGATAGCGGCACTTATCAATCGCCAAGTGGTTCGCGTTTACGCTATTTGTTCGCGGTTTTTTCGACAGACCAGAATTTATGGAGTACATTTTTGTTGACCGAAACACCTCTGTGATTCTATCTCCGTCATCGACGTTTCATCTCACTCATCGAACAAATCTCACACAAGTGTGATAAGCTTGCCTCACCTCACACATCTCCCTAATCTATTCGTCCAGTACATAGGTTACAGTACATACTGTCTCCTGTATATAGGCTCGCCCAAACGATATGCGATTTTCTCCCGTTTCCCTTCCCCATCACGTGCCCAAATGAAACGATTTTTAAGGCTCGCCCAAACGATAATCGCCCAAATGATATACGCCCCCTCTAAGAGGTTTTTCTGCCTGTTTTAAGGAGAAAGGAAAATGGCTCAACACAGCCTTTCAATTCCAGCCAGAGGCATTTCTTTGCGGCTAATCCGTGTGGCCACTTCTACGAATGGAGCTGTTGCAAACTTTTGCTACAGGCGTATTAATAGTTGAGTATGGGATAATACCCAGTAAAAATAACGATTAGCACACTAAAAAATCACGAAATCCACTCCTAAACTCACAAAATGCTTTTAAATGCGAGACCGTAATGGCGGCCGAGGCCGCGGTTTTCTTATGGCAATTGTGTGCTTCTTCTTCTTCTTGTGTGGTGTTGCGAGAACACCTCGTGTAGATGGCGCTGATTGAAGATAGGGAGCTCCGATGAAAACCGCGGCCTCGGCCGCCATTACGGTCTCGCGTTTAAAAGCATTTTGTGAGTTTAGAAGTGGATTTCGTGATTTTTTAGTGCGCTAATCGCTATTTTTACTGGGTGTTACCCCGTAACCAACCATTAATAAGCCTGTAGCAAAAGTTTGCAACAGCTCCATTTTGAAACGTCGTCGAGTTCTACAGTGATTTTGACAAGAATATCCTTGTACTGTGACTTTCAAAAGAAAGTATCCTGGTCGACATTATCATGATCAAGTTTGTCCGTTGTTTTTAATAGAATTTACGATTTTTTAGGACGTACTCTAAAATGGGCATTCTGCTTGCTTAGTCCTTGAACACTTGAAAGTCACAAATTGCTCAAAGCTTACCGATATTTGAAGGAGTAAAAATTTAACCCAGGGTACATTCTTTTGAAAGTCATACTTGGGGCACTAAGGTCTGAGATCGTCAAAAAGTGGCTAAAACTCAGAAAGTAAAATTCTCGTCGGCTTGTCATTTATAAACTTGCAATTCCAATTTTAATCACAAAAAATACTTTGATAAAACAAAGCAATTTAAACTTAGAAATGTCTCTGAAAAGTTTGAAATTAAGTTCAAAAAAGGTCGAAAACGATGATTTTTGACGACTTTTTTTCCACTGATATTTGGCCATTTTTGTTTTTATTTTGCACCATAGTGCGCCGCTCCCAATTGGGAGGGGGGGACCCGAATGGTTCCATGATGGATTCGGACCGACTCCATCATGGAATCGTTCCTGCTTTTAATTGCTGGAATTCCGTCTGTGCTTTCCCTCGTTCCCTCTGGAGAGACTTTCCTCTCGTGCACTTGGCAATCTTTCGCCTCCAAATCTGTACCCGCCGCACAGTTGACCAAAATATGGAATTTCCTGGACATACTTTTATGGGGGGGGGGGGATCGAGATTATGAAGAATAAAATAGAAAGATAACTTGATAAATTGGTGGATAATTCCTTTTAGAGCTTAAAATGAGTAAAGCAACTTAGGTTTTTTGCAAAACTTATCGACACCCTCGAATTTTTTTAGAGCAAAAAAACAACAGATTGGTTTTGCCCTGAAAATCGCTCGCTTTGATCTAATGTGCGCATTGAGGTCGTTACGCCTACACGGAAATGAAAGTTTTATGGAAAGTGAGGGCTCCTGTAATATGTCTTGTATTATTTTTCGCGTTTCCTACAGTGCAGTGGCGTAGCGTGCAATCTGGCAACGTCGCAGTTCGTCCATTTTAACTGATGAAATAGATCGATTTATTAAAAAAAAAAAAAAAAAACTAACAGCTTAAAAGCAAAAATCTATGAAAATCGGAGGTTCACCTCCTCCCCTCCCTCCCTCCCTCCCTCCCTCCCTCCCTCCCTCCCTCCCTCCCAGGATCTTCTTGTGAGGTTTAGCCCTACAGTAAGAAATTATTTACCAGCGCCCTTGGCTTTAATCCGTTTCAATTCCGTTGCCACTTAGAACTCACAGAAGAATTGCATCAGAGGCACGGAATGCATTGATATTCTGACTCGTCTTATGAGTAGGGGGGGGGGGGGGGGAGGGTTGTTGACGGGATGTGACTGAAGGTTGGGGGAGGGGTAGTTGGAAGTTGCAGTCAATGCAGGTTACTAATGTGGCTATTCAAAGTTATTATCTTTGGGACGCGTCGCACTATAATCTAAGATAGTCAAAAAAGTGGCAAAAAATCAAGAAGTATAAATTTTTCATAAATTTCTCATTTTTAAGCTTTCAAAACCAAAATTGGTCACAGCGAACACTTTCATCAAGTAATTTAAACTTGGTGATGTCCCTGGTAAATTTAAAAACCAAGCTTAAAAGGTCGAAAACGATGGTTGTTGATGACGTTTTTTTCTTTGACTTTTGGCCACTTTTTTTTCGATATAAGACTACAGTGTGTCGTCGGGTGAGGTCGTTTGGAATGACGCGCCAATAGCCCTGGTGGTGTGTTATAGGGCACCAGGAAGGAAAGGGTGGCGAGGGTTGACAGTTTGATGGTCGATGAGCTTGCTTGATGCGCGCGATGGCTGAACGGTGTTTGATGCGTTTTAAAACGTCGGAAACCATCGCACTGATGACTGATGTCTGATGCCGCCGCGTCGATCCCGGTTGATGGCGCGGCGGCGCGCGGTAACAAATTAGTGAGCTCATCAACACTGTCGCAAACACGCGACACGACTCACACTGAGCCAAATCGTGAATTTTACCGAACGTCCCTGTAAAAAAATAGCAGAGGGTTAAAACGTCCTGAAAACGTCCGAGGCCCTCTCTCGGACTTTTTATCTTTTTTTTTTTTTTTTTTTTTTTTTTTTTTTTTTTTTTTTTTTTTTTTTTTTTTACCAAGTCGGTCACTGGTAGATCACTGAAAAAGCATGATATTTGGCAACGTTTGACTGTACCTATTTGAACTCGTCCGACACACAGTAGATCGAATTATGGAATTCCCGCCGGACAATATTTTACGAATAAAAATCAAGATTTTGTACTGTAAATATAGCAAGATTACAGTTGGAAATGTGTAAAATTATTCATTCTAGAACTTTAAATGAGTAAAATATCATGGTTTTTGCGTAAGATTTTATCAACACTAGAATGTTTTGAAAGAAAAAAAGCAATGACATTTCATGTCCGGAAAATTATATGTTTCGATCCAGCGTGCGACAGATCGAAGTCGAGGATGCTCAGTGCAGACCCAATAGTTCGATATTTTCCATGAATTTTAACCAATGACAAGTATACAATTTGGTAACCTTTTACTTCATTTTTAAACTCGTGAAAATGATCGAAGTACCTACCTACAGCACGGTGAATATACCCAAAAATTCGACCTTTTGCACGGGCTTATTTGACGAAATAATGGAACGTTGCCTATCTTAACAACGATTTAAATTGAAGAAAAATATAAAACTATTAGGTTTTTGATTATACCTTTGAGTTTTACAATTTTGCATGGTTTTGAATGAACAAAATACAATAGTGCCAGATTGCACGCTTCACCATTGCGGTTTAAATTAAAGGAAAATATTGAACTATTGGGTTTATGGCTATACCTTCTACTATAAACATTTCACATGACCTTAAATGCACGTAGTACAACGTTGCCACATTGAACCCTTTGTCAGGGGTGTTAATTAAGGGAAAATATCGAACTATTGGGTTTGCTGGTGGTATCATCGACTTTTTCCTCCTACATTAACTAGGACTGAATTATACAAAATGCCGCGTTTGCAACTTTGCACGCTTCTCTACTGGTTTATAATATTCGGAAGTATCGAATTATCGGGTTTTGTGGTGATATCATCGTATTTTTCCGTCATCATGCGGGCTTAAACATATTAGAACAAAATGCCAAGTGTGCGCTATTGCCCGTTTCGCTCGCTCCACTATGAAGAATGAGAATGTTTTATATCTTATAAATATATAATAGGAAATTTTCTATTGGTTTATATCGTATAGAAAAATCGATACATCGGAATTTACGACTTACGAGTCACCGCTGTCCTTAAAGCCGGCAATGTTGCATAGGGCGTTGTGCCGTGCGGGTAGCCCTCCAGGGATAGACAGAGATGACTGATCGTTTACCGCATATCGGACGCACATCGGTCAGATAGACTGAGTGGCGGGAAGGAGTGAGGGGGGGGGGGGGGGGGGGAGGGGGTGAGGAGGATGAGGAAGGGGGTAGATTGTCAAAACAGGGTGGAAATTCGAAATTATCTAAAAAAAAAAAAGAAGAAAAAAAAACGAGACAGGAACACGACACGAGAATACGAATCGAGTTGATTCGGTGTGCGGGGCACGGTGGATTGAGGGGAGGGGGTGGCGGAGAGAGGGAGGGGGTGGCAGAGAGGGGGAGGGGGAGGGAGAAAAAAACTTTTCGTCTAATTCCGATTTCCGCTCGCTGATGCTGATGCCAATGCCGGCTCGGCTGCCCGAGAGATATTTTTTTTCCAGAGCAAAAAAAAAAAGAAATGGGCTAGAGGATGGGGTGGACGAGGGGGGGGGGGGGGGGGGGGGGTAGGGATGACCCGGGCGAGGGTGGTAGATCATTATCCGGGGACAGACTCCGGGGTCTGAAATTGATGGATCCTCGGTCGCCGTGGTTGCCAGAGCTGCGGGTTTACGAAAGGCATGCCACCGAGAAAATTTCCCAGGAAGAAGGGCTTATACAGAACAAAGCGGGGGGTACCTCCCCCCCCAAAACTCGATATTTTTTTATAAAGATGATCCTCACCACTGAGCTTACCCCCCGAACCCCCCGTTTTAGAAGCTTTTTTTCTCACGGCAATGTCCTCAGTTGTAAACTGAAAAAAAAATATTACTACTAGAAGTACAACGATATGTGAATTGAGGAAACTAGGCCCCGAGCTAGAGGAGGACCAGGGGGCGTCGCTCCCCCTAACACCCCCTCAGACTACCTCCTACCTCCGGCACTTCGAGCGGATTTTTTTCTGTCAATTACGCAAGAAAATAATTAAGAACATCACGTGAAAATCCAATAAATCTTTTAGGTTTCTGATGACTAAAATATCACAAAATTTACTCTCAGAATCGGGCTTACTGACGGAGCTACGCAAATGTCGCAAGTATCATGGGAAATTCCTATCTAATTTGAGACATATCTCTGTGTTTCCGGAAGAAATCAATTCCAAGTTGTTTTTGATGCTATAGACATCTTGCTAGAAGCAGCGGTAAACTGTTCTAAAATAGAGAAGAGCTCAAGAAAATGGAAGAGCGAAAAAAAAAAGCCATCACATGTTTACACGTCCTACTTTGAAGATTTATCTTGCATCGGTGCCCCCCCCCCCCCACCAGAAAGTTTACTACCGCCCCTTGTAGTTTTGAGCCAGCTGCGAGCCCGGCCTTTCTGGTACTGTTACCAGAACTTTGGTGTTTGTACCATAGTTCTTGAAAATGTTGAGGAAATTCTGGTACTGTGAAGAACCCCATTGCATTGGTGGTTATACCCTCTTCTACCCTCCTCGACACCCATGGTCGGGGAGGGAAAGGAAACCACTGGCGAAGCGTGCAATTTGACAACATCGTAGTTCGTCCATTTGAACCCATGAAAAATATCGAAGTATTGGGTGTTCGGTGGACACCTTCGCATTCGACTTTTTACATGGGTTTAAATGGACTTATAACCACGTTGCCAAATTGCACGCTACGCCACTGAAGGAAACAATTTTCACAATCTCTGACGTGGATTTATCTGGAGCTGCACAAAACCGGCATCTTTGCAAAAGACAGTTCTGAGTACGGGGGTTATTTTCCCCCTCTCACTTGCTCTCCCTCCAAAAATAGACGGATCTCCTTCAATCCCTTATCACTGTCCAGTTATCATTTCCAATACTCAGGACCGTCCTATGGTCCCTCCATCCTCGTCTTTACTTTGAATCGTCGATTTTTATTCTCTCCGTTTCAGGATTGGGGGGAGGGGGGTCAAAAAAGTTCGAGGGGGGAGGACACCGCTGCCGCGAAGGGATGGGTGTAGGTAGGATTTAACTGACTTCTAACCTGCTCGTTCAATTATCGGTTTCGTTCGGGAGCGAAATAAAAAATGTCGATTTGATGGGAGCCACTCACCCCACGATATACAAAAAAAAAAAAAAAAAAAAAAAAAAAAAAAAAAAAAAAAAAAGGAGTAGAAGGAAGAAGAAGCAAAAGAAAAATATCTACCTAGAGGAAAAAATATAGTTAGAGTTCACCTCGATGCCCCATCGTTGCCAGATGTACATGTGTTTCAGGCATGAGCGAATCCTGAAATTTGTATTTTCCTCTCTCTTACCATTTAAACACATATATGTATTAGAAAAGACTAGCTGATGAGGGGGCTACCACGATACTTTCTCAGTCCTCATCGAACACACGCATCCCAATAGATAGAGGTAGAGATAATCAGATTCCTGTATCCACCTATGGATTCAAGTCGTCAAGGTTTTTTTTTTTTTTTCCAATTTTATTATTACTTTCTTCCA
This sequence comes from Trialeurodes vaporariorum, assembly GCA_011764245.1. Taxonomy (NCBI): domain Eukaryota; kingdom Metazoa; phylum Arthropoda; class Insecta; order Hemiptera; family Aleyrodidae; genus Trialeurodes; species Trialeurodes vaporariorum. The sequence continues at coordinate 23,677,238 of VMOF01000013.1, forward strand.
CTCTTTTGGGGAAAGTTAAAGTAAACATTCGAAGTGAAAATAAATATACAGTTTAGTAAACCAAGGGACCCTTCGTACGATCCCTTTGGCTTCCTTCGATTAAGTCTTGGGGTCACCCTGGCATATTGTCTAACATTATGAGTTTAACAATACGTCTTAATTTAAATCCATGTAAATTAAACAGATTTTACCAAAAAAAAAAAAAAACTCCGGCAACACTGTGATGCCTTAAACCTGACTAATACTAGCGCCCACGCGAAGCTGCCATTTTACGTATATTTTGTAGATTTCCCGATTGAAACTCTTTTATTTTATTTATTTTTCTTTTTTTTTTAATTCGCTAAATTTGGCAATACTGTTCCTGCGTGAAGATGCTATCACATGATGGCATTACGGGGTGAAAGCCTCTGCCCCTGAACTGGACGCTAGGTATGTGACCGGAAATACATGTCAGATTCTGAAGGGACACCATGCATGACCGGTTGCAGAGCTCGAAGCTGGGACGGCGTTGAGTCAAAGTTGTCGAAGGATATGCGTTCGATTTCGATGTTCAGGATTGAAGAGGGGGTGAGGGGGATTGTGGGGGGGGGGGTTTGAGGGGATGCAACTGATTGCGAGCAGGGTTATCTTTCTCCAACTCTTGCAGGTCGTTTTCTTTAACCTCGGTCATCTCAGTCAGGTCTCACAGGCCCCAGAGGTTTTTTTTTTTTTTTTTTTTTTTTTTTTTTTTTTTTTTTTTTTTTTTTTATGGGTTACCCCGATGTATCCCCTAGATACTTTTTGATTCTTCCTTCTGGGGTAAGGTAGGTTATTACGAAGTTTTCCCTAGTTTTGTCCGATGCAATTAATTTTATTCACCCATAAAGTATATAGTCTATTTGACCCCTCTTGAGAATCCATGCATAGATTATGTTTTATGAGAGAAAAAACTCCTCTGAAACTGCAACAAATTGTAGTCTGAAAACATAAATACTCAAATGTATTATTGGTCGGCAGTTTTAGTCGTGGAACCAGTCATAATTAAGCATTTTCGAGGACGTAGAATTTATATTCGCAAAAAAGTTGCATCAATTTCTTGCTTTAATAGCTTAAATTCCGTTCAAAAATGCACTTATGAAAAAATTACATTGAATCAGAGTTTGTTTGGAACCAGAGGGTCTTGGACGGCAATCGATACGATACATCGCTCTACCAAATCAGTCTATTCTTTGAGCTCTTTTTTGATGGTTACAGCTCAATCTTACTGAGTCAGATAACACCGATGAAATTAAACACCTGCAACACTTTTTTTCTTCTTTCTTTTCCTCTCTATTTCGTGCGCAGGGTGTGATGGGACTTAATGAAGCGTAATCTACACCAGGCGTGAGGCGTGCTCAATAAATTGACTCTGTACCACTTCATTTGATCTAGTGAATGATAAACTGACGACTAATGACGCTCCGACGCACACTGGTCCGTCAAATGAATTTTTCCGGACATGACAAGTTTTCGTTTTTTGCTTCAGAAACGTTTTAAAGTCGTTATTTTCTATCTAAAAACCATGTTATCAGAATACTTTTCAGCTGTGAAATCATTTTTTAAACTTAGTTTTTAGTTATCTTGCCATTAATTGCTCATAATTTTGATTTTCGTCCATGAAGAAATATTCGGGAATTTCCGAACTTAGTCCCATTGTGCGGAGCGACGACCGACGCGTCGTCGTGTCATAATTCATATACCTGCCGACACGGGGGATTAAAGCTGGTTCTCGAAGTTCATTTGACTGTGTGTGTGTGAGTGTGTGTGGGAAAAATTCGGACTCCGAACGCAACTTTCGAACAAGGATACATCAGAACTTGTCAATTCAATCCCAAAGACCGTGATGTGGAGTGGCAGCAAAGTTTAATTTAGCAACGTTAAAACTATGCAAAATATCGATTCTATTCAAAACTGTGCCAAATATCGATTCGAATGCGTGCACTATGCAGTGTGCACCCTCAATATTATAGAATAGATTATAGATTAGAATAGAATCGTTAAATCAGTGGCGTCGCGTGCCATCTGGCAACAATGCAACTGCTCCATTTAAACTCATGAAATATATCGAACTTTCCTTGTGCACTGTGCACCCCCTGAATTCGATATTTTACATGAGTTTAAATGGATAGAATACATTGTTGCCAAATTGCACGCGACGCCACTGCGTTAAATCAACTTTCATACGTTTTTTTCTCTGTTTTCAGTGAGCGATTTGAGTTCTAATTTATTGTAATCATATATAGCTGGCATCAAAATACTGTTGTAGAAATTATCCAGTGTATTAATTTTATTGCAGTCCTGCACTCAATTTATTTATTTATTTATTTATTTATTTATTTATTTATTTTTTTTTGTATCCGATCATCATGTACATTTTTTTGTTTATCAAAACAAAAGTGTAACGTTGCCTGTGTCCACAACGCACGGCCATAAGCTACTGAGAAAATACGACGTAGAGGACCAGTGGCGTAGTGTAAAATTTGGCAACATTGCAATTCGTCCTTTTAAACCCTTGAAAAACATCGAGCTGTATTATATTGAATGTTTGGTTAACACCTTCGCATTCGATCTTTTAAATGGGTTTAAATGGACACTTTTCAAGGATGCCGAATTGCACTTAACGCCACTGAAGAAGGACCCTTCTCCACTGACATGACGTAAGTTGACAATTCAATTTACAGTTACAACCATAGCTGATTTGGCTGTGGGGCGCTCTTGCTAACCCCCCCCCCCCCCCCGGCGCCCGCATCCATTCCCCCGTTAGCTCCCATTCTTTGGCCTGAGTCCCAGCTTTCAAAGCCGCGGGGAACCTTTGTGATTTTTTTTTCTTTTTTCTTTTTTCGGAGAAATTTTATCTTCAACGCGCGCGAAGAAGCTGTTAAGCCGTAAAAACCATTATGGGACATTTTTATTCAGATTTACGCAACGTTTATTTACTTAATTTTTCTCCAGACTCGGTAACTTTCCGATGCGTGTTATTAAATGTTGTTAAATACTAATCCTACTTTTTACCGTTTCAAGGTTGCCAGTTCTCTCTCCGGTTTTATATGATTTTCAGTGGAACATCCTCCGACGCTCTTAGATAGATGAATTTCGTGTGTCGGCAAAGTTTCATGTATCAATAAAGATCTATTGAGTTTTTCCTGTGGGTAAATCAGTATAGCGTAGGGACTAGGGTGGGATTTGGCAACGCTGTTTTGTGTACCCTTTGAATTTCATGTAAAAGGTCGAATACGAAGGTATTCTCCGAACACCCATGTATTAGTTCGATCTTTGTAATGGGTTTCAACGGATGAACTGCAACGTTGCCGAGTGGCACGCTTCATCACTACGGTAAATGACGTTACGTATTCGATGAAGAACTACGCGAAAAAGTTGAGCTTATTTTAGTCCAAAGAAGCTCATTATCGAGGGACAAAACTAAACTAAAAGTTTGGAGTCGACCCGTGCGTTTATGTGTCACGCACAATCCGTATGTAAAACGGATGCTTGTTTTGGAAGTCTGTGTCTAGATAGCCTCTCTGAAACACTTGCACTTTCATTTAAAACCAATTTCGACTGCATTAATTAATTACAATTTTTTATTTAAGGTTAGAAAATATGAGGTAAAGGAACCAGAATCAGATAGTCCGTGCTGCCTTACTTTGGGCTAGGGCTTAAAGCATGCATCAGCCTCTCTGTTGCAATTCTTCGTAGATTTTATGAGTTTGGCTGTGAAATTTGTAAGCTTCGTGTTCAAAGGGCTACCATCGTTTTTTTCTTTTTTTTATTTTGGAGGTTTTCACTCTCGAATTATTTTTAAATTGCCCTTAGCAAAATTTTGGCCCATTTATGAGATGAGGTATAACAAAGTCTGCTTCTTTCAGGACACATAATTAGGGCAGGATTAACCAAGGCTGACAGTGACAGCAAACGTTTGCCCCATTCATGAGATGAGGTATAACAAAGTCTGCTTATTTCAGGACACATTCAGGGCTGCGGATTAACCAAGGCTGACAGTGACAGAAAAATTTTGCCCCATTCATGAGATGAGGTATAACAAAGTCTGCTTATTTCAGGACACATTCAGGGCTGCGGATTAACCAAGGCTGACAGTGATGGCAAAATTTTGCCCCATTCATGAGATGAGGTATAACAAAGCCTGCTTATTTCAGGACACATTCAGGGCTGCGGATTAACCAAGGCTGACAGTGATGGCAAAATTTTGCCCCATTCATGAGATGAGGTATAACAAAGCCTGCTTATTTCAGGACACATTCAGGGCTGCGGATTAACCAAGGCTGACAGTGATGGCAAAATTTTGCCCCATTCATGAGATGAGGTATAACAAAGTCTGCTTATTTCAGGACACATTCAGGGCTGCGGATTAACCAAGGCTGACAGTGACAGAAAAATTTTGCCCCATTCATGAGATGAGGTATAACAAAGTCTGCTTATTTCAGGACACATTCAGGGCTGCGGATTAACCAAGGCTGACAGTGATGGCAAAATTTTGCCCCATTCATGAGATGAGGTATAACAAAGCCTGCTTATTTCAGGACACATTCAGGGCTGGATTAACCAAGACTGACAGTGACTACGGTGTAGCCTAGGTCGCAAGAGTTTTAGGGGCGCAAAATTTTGAGCGACCTTATTATTGAAGCGAAAAAAAACCCACTAGTATGTATATGAAAAAGGCCTCAAAAACGGTGGAGAAGCAAAAAAAAAATAAAAATATATTTTCATATGTTCAAGCCCCTCACTTTTTAACCCAAGGACCGCCCAGAGGCGCAAGTAAACATTTAGCTTAGGGCGCTAGGTAGGGTTAATCACGCTGTAGACACATTTCCTGGCGGAAACCGGGAAACCTCTTTCACTGCAAACATGGCAACATTGTCGTCGGATGCAGTCCGCTTAGTCAGCGATTTAGCAGCACCTACTCTACTATGTCATCGAAACAGCGTAAAACATCTGTCCATTTTGTATAAGTGTGCTGCTATCGCTGTCAGCTGAATTACCGCACATGCAGAGAGAATTCGCAACGTCATCTTCTCCTCTCAAGTTACTTCAAATTTTGTGTTCTTCTCTCTCACTCTCTCTCTCAAATTTCTTTCTTGTGCTATCTTCGTCACATATTCTAGCACAGCGATTTTTCTTACGAAGCGAAATCGTGGTGTACGTGTACAAATTTCGAAAACGATTTCTATTTCTTAGAAACAAAAAGAAGGAAAGAAGGATTTTGAGATACGAAAAGTAAACAAATTGAATTGGAGTGCTGCCGTATTGAGATTGTTGTAGTTTTTTAGTCGGGACCGAGTTAGTCTTTAATCTTCTCTCTCTCTCTCTCTCTCTCTCTCTCTCTCTCTCTCTCTCTCTCTCCTCCCCCCCCTCCCCTCCCTCCCCCCCCCTCTCCCCCCTCTCCTCTCCTCTCCCCCTCTCCCTCTCTCTCCTCTCCTCCTCTCTCTCTCTCTCTCCTCTCTCTCTCTCTCTCCTCCCCCTCTCTCCTCTCCCCTCTCTCTCTCTCCCCTCTCTCTCTCTCTCTCTCTCTCTCTCTCTCTCCTCTCTCTCTCTCTGTCTGTTTGCATTGTTCAAATGAAGATAATATGAAACACATAAAAATTGACTAGATGCGAGTATAACGGACAGTTGAATGAAAATGACCAATCAGACGATGTAGGATTTCTCTGGACAATCGATTGCCGTTTACCTTCCGTTTGAACCTGTGCAAAAGAATCTATATGCTTTTCGATTCTTTACATTGGTTTAAATTGTAATTAAATAAGCATGGGTGGTTGCAAAAATCAGAGGCGTCGCGCCGTCGCATTAAAAGGATGGTTTAAGTCTTTAAGAGCTCGGGACTTTATGACTGAGGGACCTGACTTTACTTTCAATCCCTGAGGCGGATCCGGAGAAATGCTCATTAGTGCAAAGGGCGGCCAGGAGTCCCCACCCTGAAAATTTTGAAAATTTAGCTTCTGTTAAAAGCAATTGCTAACTCTCCCAACTCAAAAATTTCAATGCGTGGTTTTATTTTTGAGCAAGGCGCCCCTTATTTCAGCCAAAGTTTTATACAGTATTTATTTACAAAGTGACTTTTGAGGAAATGTTTGGATTTTGTGTTGAAAACGTAGGGTTTAACCGCCCCCAACCCCATTGAAAGATTTCTAGATCCGCCACTGTTAGGCCTTCAACTACACAGAAAAAAACAGTAAGAGCACGTTGAGAGCACTGTCAAAGCCTTTAGTAAATGACCCTGCAAAAGAATTTAGTTCGTAGAGCCAACCGAAGGTTTTGTACTCCAAACCACTGGCGCAACCAGGATCTCTTCCATCTCTCTCATTTCCCATTTTAATGCGTATAAGTAGGAAAAGGACAGAAAGAGGGGGTTTTATCCCGCAGTCCAGTGTCCATCCTTGTCTAACATACGTTTTTTAATGAGATAAGAGAGATATGAAGAAACTCTCGGTGCGTTACTGCTCCAAACTAAACTCGCTGGGTGACCCAAATATTTGGTTGCTTCAACTGTTCAACTAGAGTCTTTCGCTGGGTAATTTTTTTTTGCCAAAGGTTTTGTCAGCGCTACCAAAGTGTTTCTTTTCTTTTGTGTGTGTAACGGATGAGATATAGTGAGTAAAAACGAAGTTGATTTGTATAAGTAATGAATCAATGTGATTTAAAAATCCGCCGAAGACTAGATATTGGTTGTGCTCAGCCTCCATTTTTGAAACAAGCGTTTTACTATTTTGTTTTCAACCTCTATTATACTAATATACTTCATTGTTCTATGTTGAGGAAGATTTGCCTCAAGCGGTAGAATCACCGATAAATTTGTAGAAAATGTCATCAGATAAGCTCGAAACAACTGCGGCTTTACTGTGTGCTCGCGGCGGACCGAGGAATGCAAGAATATGACGGCTTTTCGTTGTTTTCATAATAAATTACTCAACGCACATCTCAGCGTCAATTTTTCTGACTCGTGCATATAGTCGGCGTGCGGTATAGTATCACGATGGGGCCGCCTCTGACAGCGAGCAGCGAAGTGAAGCACAGTAGTCTAAAACATGGGATTTCTCGGACACAGTTTAATACGAATAAAAATCATCAATGTGAACATCATATAGCAAGATAATTAAAAAAAAAAAAAAAAATTGTGAAAATTATTCAAAAATTGGTCGGAGAACATGGATTCTGCTCAAAAATGCAAAAAAATAAAATAAAAATTGACTCTCAAATGTTTTTTAAGCGCAAATAAACTGCAACTCTTAATATCCGGAAACATCTATTTTTTGATTCGGTGTACGACGCTCTGTTCCGCGCACTCGTCAGTAAATTACCTCCTCATTTTTTGTCTTGACATCTTCAGCATGTTTACTGACCGACTGACTTCATAAGGTATGAGCACACATAGCATTGCGGTTGGGTCTATCTTTATCTCTCTCTCTCTCTCTCTCTCTCTCTCTCTCTCTCTCTCTCTCTCTCTCTCTCTCTCTCTCTCTCTCTCTCTCGTTTTCTCTATGTATCCCTCTCTCTCTCTCTCTATGTATCCCTCTCTCTCTCTCTATGTCTCTCTCTATGTCTCTCTCTCTCTCTCTCTCTCTCTCTCTCTCTCTCTCTCTCTTTCTCTCTCTCTCTCGTTTTCTCTATGTATCCCTCTCTCTCTCTCAAGGTTGATGAGCGTTAATTTTTCCCGATTCCCGCAAAATCCCAACCGCTGTTTGCAGTTTGCACGCATCAACGGTTCACAGCCGAAGTACTTACCTAGATTTGTTGCCGGATTTGGCGCGACTGGACACAAATTTCCCGCGTTTGCAAAAGTAGCGGTGGTTTCAGAAGTGTAGACGCACCCAGACCAATAATCTTTGGAATTTTTCAATATTATTTCTCTTGTTTCAAAATGAAAAAGAACGAAAATGAATTTGAGCGTTGGCTTTTCATGGAGGAACACTTAAAAATTAAAAGTTCAAAGTCGAAGACAAGTGTTGTTTAGAAAATTCGAAAATTTTAAAGTCACCAAAGATAATGGTCTAGATGCGCCTACACTTCTGAAAAGAGCTCTACCCATGCAATATGCATCATGCATTACGGGGCTTAATCGAAAATTGGACTCCTCCAGAAGATAGATTTTTTTCCATACGTTGCCGCATGGAGAAAATACCTCAATGAATGGAATTTCACGAACCACCATCACTGCAGTGATTTCCATCTTCAGGCGCAAAAGATTATTGATGAGAATATTTTCATTTGACGTATAGTCATATTGTTTAACTGAGCTTTTTACCCTAGTTTAATTGGAACAAATTTCGATGTTGAAAACTCAATTGAAAGCTAGTAGTTCTTTATTTTGTCTTATGGGATGCCAATTATGCTGATGTTTTATTCTTTTTCTTGAAAAATAACAACGTGGCCGATCGTAATTCTGATTTTTGTACAATCGAAGTAATACTTTTGTATTGGTTTTAAATTCCGGCGGTATGTAAGTACAATCAAATGCAGATTTCACAGTTTCACCGGTGTTTCTTTCGGATGCCCAAAAGCGGCATCCGATATCATTATAGTTTGATCGAACTTGCAGACTCATCAGTTAACTTTGATTTCAATCGCACAACAATCAGCCACGTTGTTATATTTTAAAGAAAAAGAATCCCAAAGAAGTCCAGATCCCAAATGACTATTTAAACGGCGACTTAATAAGTCGCTTGTAACGGCAGAGTTGTTGTTTCGTGTTTATTAAAACCCATATATTATATGCCCATTGGTTCGTTAACGAGCTACTTTCAGTGGTTTTTTCTTGACCAAATTACAGTAAATTTTAGCCCAATTTTACTCAAAAATCAATGTTTTGATCTTTCAGCACCTATAATTTAGCTAGACCAGAAAATTTCACAATTTTTAAATTTTAAATTTTTTTAACCTTAATTAAGATGGTGTTTCTTTCAGAAAAACACCAAAAAACACCCAACATGTTCAAATAAAATCGAGCGTGGGTTAAATGGAATTTACCGATAATTCCACTGGTTGAGAAAAGACTACACGGCATAGTGTTCAGTGTATGACTGTAATGTACGAAAACACTTGCATATCTGTAATCTTTTCTCAGCTAGTGAGATCGTCGATGACTTTAAAGAGACTTGCGGATATTTTAATAAGTTAACGGCGATTGCGCCGATTGAGAAAAGTTTACTGATGCGAGTATTTTGATGCATTACAGTCATGAACTGAACTGAACCGTGTAATCTTTTCAAAACCGGTGGAATTATCGTCGAGTTGAAGAAATGCCATTTTATATGGACGGATGGCAGCTTTGTGTAATCGGCAACTCCGGTCGAGAGAAAATTGACGCCAAGAAGTTTACAATAAAAGCAGCCGAGGCAGGATACTTAATAGGTTCAGCCAGACTAAACACAATGAAAAAATTCGCCATCGGCACGAAATGGCATGAGTGCGTATTCTAAACAAGCGCAAATAGACTTAAACGTGATATCATGACTATTGTTATGAATTTTCAGCGCAACCAGCTCATTCTAAAATCCATTAAGTGAAATTACTCAAACAGAAAGAAAGGGGGGGGAGGGGAGGTAGCTCAATATTTAAGATTTTTATTTTTATTTTTTTCCCCCCGCCAAGTTCAATGATGAATGGGGCAGTTTCAAGGGTCAGAAATTGTGTGTTTTTTATAAGGAAAATGATAGTACTTGATGACCTAAGAACAATGGTGCCTTTGGTTTTTTCCCAAGTGCCCCGGTTTTGGAGATACACTCGTGTGAATTTGCAAAAAATCGTGGGTGTAGTGACGTCACAACGCGGAATTTCCATTTAAAACAATGTATTTTGGGCCAAAATCTCATCACCGGAACAATGGGACTAAATTAGAAACCAAAGGCATCTTTGTTCTTAGCTCAAGTACTTTCACTTTCTTCATAAAAAACACAACATTTCAGACCCTTGCAACTGCCCCATTATATGAATTCTACGTCCTTCCGATTAGACGAGACTCCATCGACCCACTGTCACTCGATTATTTGACCGCCATCTTTAAATGTTGTTAGATATATGTAGTTATATACTTGATTCGACCCACGACCCCTTTCATTGCTATATATCAAAAGTTTGCAAACAGACCCATCTCTCGAAATGGCCCATACTTCTTGATCTCGCATAGTTTCAAATCGTAATTCGCGTTTGTGCTTACACTGAGCGAAATCACTTGTTTAAAAACAAGGAAACACGTTTACCTATACTTGTGACAGTTTTCCTTGCGCGAAGTAAAGTTCTGTCGTATGAAGGAGAATCACTGTCACAACAAAAAGAATCTTTTATATACTTGTAGCAGCAGACATTTTCCTTGGGTTAACCCATAAATGCCCCATTGGGTCATTAACGACCCACCTTTAATGGTTTTTTTGGACCAAATTACTGTAAATATAGGCCAATTTTACTCAAAAATCAATGTTGTGATCTTTCAGCACCTATAATTTAGCTGCACCAGAAAATTTCACAATTGTTTAGCTCTAAGATCGTGTGTTTTTGTTAGAAAAACACCAGAAAACACCCAACATGTTCAAAAAAAGTTGGGCATACATGGGTTAAAGGAATTTCTCCGCAGTCAATATTTTACCAAGCAGTTTCTTTAACACAAACAAAATACACCTTGGATTGAAGAAATAATTCTCTTAGTGTGTTCTCTTCCTGCTCTCCTTTCATTAAAAAAAAAAAAAAAAAAAAAAAAAAAAAAAAAAAAAAAAAAAAAAAAAAAAATGCAAATTTTGAAATTTTTTGGGTTAAAAGAATTTCTCTTTAGTCAATATTTCACTGTGCCCTTTCTTTAACACAAACGAAATATATCTTGGATTAAAAAAATAATCCTTTCAGTGTATTTTCTTCCTGCTCGCCTTTCATAAAAATCGCGAATTTTGACGAGTGATGTCATCGGCATACATAAAACGTTTATACGTTTGGCCGAGATTTCCGCGTTTTGATGCTCATTTCTGCGAAGATGAAAAGGAGAGAAGAGAAATGGTGAGAGCGGGGGGGGGGCACATTTTTTTTTTCTTTTTTTCTTAAAAAATGAAAAAATGAAAAAAGGAAAAGAAAAAGGGTTTATCCATCATTCAGAGCTCAGAGGGCAGCAGCAGCAGCTAAAAACGAAGTAAGAAAAAGTGACGAAGAGGCATGGGGGCAGCGAGAGCTGGTTTGGGAGTGGGGGAAGCAAAGGGGTCCATCGCAGGGTTGCCAAATTTCGATTATGAAAATTCACACTCAACATTAAATCGTATGGAAAATTTGTATCTATGGCAGCGTTGGTTCATTAACTAGTGAAAAAGCTTTTTCGGTTATGAAAGCGTGCAGAGTGTGATGAATCGTCGCGCCGCGCGGCGTAGCGGCCCCGACTTGAAAATAGATGAGGGGGTGGAGGAAAAAGAAGAAGAAGACGAAGACGAAGAAGGGGGTACTGACCGAAATATTCGTCCGAAGAAATATGACCGAGCATTTAAAATGCACTCCTTCGGCGGGTGCAGACTGCAGAGCGCAGTGGATGGGAATGTCCGTTTTGAAGACCAAACACCATCAAGATAAAATCATACTGTAAAACAAGGTATTTTGGGCCAAAATCAATGAGCTATAACTTTAGAGTGGCACATCAAGGAACGTTCCGCTGGTTCATTGTTGTCACCTAGGGCGCCGCCATCTTGCGAATCTTGCCGTAAAAATCGATTTTGAGGTTAAATTTTGTAGGTTGTTTTCGGTCGTTTCGTAAACAAACTCGGGCATCGCCGGAAACGACCTGCAAAAATTAACCTCAAACCTTGGAATCTGCCGTCCTAATTCCCGCCAAATTCCGAACGACCTACAAAATTTAACCTCAAACCTTGGAATCTGCCGTCCAAATTCCGCTTTTTCCCGGGATTCCTTCTACCCTGTGTGGCACAAGGTGGACCAGCTCGCTGCCACTCTAAAGTTACAGCTCATTGGCCAAAATCTCATGTTCGGAACAATAATGATGGGGCTCTTGCAAACTTTTGCTAGTAGCAAATAAATAGTACAATCTTATGTAAAGACCAGCGAAAATCACGGAAATCACACTAAGAAAGTCTAAAATTCAGTAATAAACTCACATAACTGCTATAACGGCAAGATAGTAATGGCGGTTCGACGCAGGTATCATGGGAGATTCCTGTCTATTATGTCACTTTCTCTACGGAAACACAGAGATAAGTCTCAATTTAGATGGGAATCTCCCATGATACCTGCGTCTCTCCGCCATAAAGCCCGATTCTGAGAGTGAATTTCGTGATTTTTTAGTGTAATCATCGTCATTTTTACAGGTTTTTATGGTTTGGTCCCCCATAGCAAAAGTTTGCAAGAGCCCCATCAGAAACCAAAGTCATCTTTGTTTTCAGCTCATCAAGTACCTACTTTTATTTTCTTCGTAAAAAAACACAACCTTTCAGACCCTTGCAACTGCCCCATCGTAATTTTTTCAGGTTAAGTAATAGCCTTAATTAAATACCTAAATACATGTAAATTATGATAAAAAAAAAAAAAAAAAAAAAAAAAAAAAAAAAACAAAAAAACAAAAAAAAAAAACGGTTTTAAAACATTCAGTGAGCTGTACTTAATTCATTAAAATAGTTGAAGAGGGGGGAGAAGAAGCTTCTATACAGTGAAACCCCGTTTTGGGTTCTTTTTTTTTACTTCCTTTGATCCAATATGTTGGTCAGATATACCTTGAGGTTTATGGTTTATGGTTATGGTTATAAACTCGTTGATACACTTCAATTAATTGTGGTTAGATGGATGGTTTGGAGGTTGGACCGATGATTTATGACAAATACTTTCCAGAAATTTGTTTGTAGAATCCGAATCTTACTTCCATTGACTTAAATGGGGTTTTCCACTCTGATTGTATTATTTCTAGAGCATGGTTCGAGTCTAAAATTACAGAGAGCCGGGTGGCGCGGCTCACGATGGTGGTAGGCGCGTTTTACAAGTAAAAGCATTTGTCAAGCGATAAATTATAACATAGTTTCAGGATGGAGCATTACATTAAGAAGTGAGGAGAGAGAGAGAGAGGAGAGGAGAGAGAGAGAGAGAGAGAGAGAGAGAGAGAGAGAGAGAGAGAGAGAGAGAGAGAGAGAGAGAGAGAGAGAGAGATAGAGAGAGAGAGAGAGAGAGAGAGAGAGAGAGGGAGAGAGAGAGAAAGAGAGAGAAAGAAAAGAGAGAACTTAAAGTGAGTCCGGTCTGTAGGCGGCATCACACTTCTACCCCCCCCCCCCCGCCACAAACCCAGCTATGGAGTCCAGTCAACTTTTCCCGCCCCCTTTGCAGTCCCCGTTTGTCCTCAGCAGAAAACAGAGTTGTCTGAATGGTTCCTAGACGGAGTCACGTAAGATTAAGGCTGACAACATTAAATTTCACTATTTCACATAGACCAAAAAAATAAAGTAAAATTCGGAGGGAAAATCGGAGTAAACATATATGTACTTATAAGCATGGGGGTTCTAGCGGAGACGAAGATACTTGGTCAGGGTATGCAATACGTAACACAGAAAATAACATTCGACACACGTATTTGGTGTGTTGCGTGTTGCATACTCTGGCCAGGTATCTTAGTCCCCGCTAGTACATTATTTGATTGCCACGCGTAGTAACTACTGCAGATACTAAATACTAATTCTTACAGAGGGCTGATCTTGGAAATCATTGAAAATGACTGATAAACATAGACTAACTAAGTGGAGAGTTTGGTCCCTAGCTGTGTATAGTGTTCATCGAAGAGTAAAGATCTATAACCAAGTATGTATCTCGCCGCCACATTCGATAAGCTAACAAGTAACAAAGGCAAGGGTTTAGCTTATCGAATGTAAAGCGGAGAAATATTTAGTCACAGATTTTTATTTATCGATAAACACCATAGAGGGACCCATAGTAACCCTAGTAAACCCCCATTCAGCCAGTCAAGGTTTAGCTTAGAGGAGGACTGAGGAAGACTTGGTTATGCAGATATTTACTGTTTGATAAACTCACTATAAAGGGACTTAGGGACTAATAGTAACCCCCCCCCCCACATTCAGAAAGTCAAGGGTTTAGCTTATCGAATGTAAAGCGGAGGAATATTTGGTTACAGATTTTTACTTTTCGATAAACACTGTAGAGGAACCAATAGCAACCCTAGTAACCCCCCATCCGCAGCCAGTCTAGTGTTTAACTTATCGAATGTATAGCGGAGGAATACTTGGTTTTTCATACATTCAAATGCTGGCAGAATCCACAGTTACCAGATAGCTGGATCCGCCGTTGACTCAACAATCAGTTCCCCCTACCCCTCACAATACATTCAGATGATTTAAAGAGATGTCGCACTCACTTAAATTTTGTAAATTTTGATGTGAATAGCATGTAAATAGGTCTGTTGCAAACTTTTGCTACAGCGCCAAAGGATGTTCAATCTCATGTAAAATCGCGTGAAAAGTCCATTGGTGGCATCAGAAAGTCATAAAATGCAGTAATAAACTCACAAGAGACGTTTAATGAAATCCAAGATGGCGGTAAAATATTGAGCAACCTGTATGCATGCACCACGAACATCCAAGGTAGCCAACCTCACAATATCGATCACACCCAATCACAACGTAAATAAACACATAACCTCTGAAGCTGCGAAGTTGTCAACGTTGGCAATCCTTGGATGTTAAAGGTGGATACATACAGATTGCTCAATATTTTACCGCCATCTTGGATTTCATTAAACGCCTCTTGTTAGTTTATTACTGCATTTTATGACTTTCTGATGCCACCAATGGACTTTTCACGCGATTTTACGATAGCTTATACACTCTCAATCGTTGCAGCAAAAGTTTGCAACTGACCCATTGTGGGCTTATAATGATACATATTTTTGGGCATATTTTAAGGACTTTTTAGACTTATTCATTAGATGAATATTCATTTCTCAGGTATATTCTAAAGACTTTCTTGCCATGATTTGACAAAGAATTATATCTTTTTGGCCTTTTTCTTTTTTCCCAACCATGTCCCCTTTCGGAATGGTTCAAACAGTGGAGCACCCAGGATATAGTATTCTTTCTCTCTCACTTCCCCTACGGAGTGTTTAGGTTGGAAAAGGATAGAAAGAGAAAATTTCATCCCCTTGTGTTATCCTTGTCTAACATACTTGTTTTAATGATGAAAGGAGAGGGGTATAGAGAGTGTGTCATTAGGCCAACGGGTTCAAATAGGGCTCGTTTCTCACTTCGGTTCTATTCACTGATGGACATTTCCTGTTGCCATAACAAAATGTCTGTTTAATACTTACCTAACCGGCAATTCCGGTAGCTGTAACAGGAATTTCTGGGTAGGTGCAAGTATTAAATAGACGTATTGTTACTACAACACGCAATTTTTCTCAGTGACGAGAACTTGAGAAGTTCCAGTTTGGCAGCGTCGTCTGAAAACAACCCGATGCGATGCAGCCGGATGACTATAACGCAACGCGACCCACAGACCACAGTGGGTTGAAACATGGATTTTTCCGGACAAGAAAAGCTCCTGTTCTTTGATACTAAAATATCTTAGTTTTGAGTTTCTTTTTGTTCTTTTTGGAAAAACAATGCAATCCGATTTAGTCTAACAAGGGGAGGCTCAGAAGTCGCCGCCTCCGACATTGAAAACAATTGCACGAGAATGTAGCTGAAGTAAAACTATTAGACCCGTGTTTCTCGCTTTTTGCCAATGGGCCTTCCTAAAGCGTCAGGAATTTTTTGAAAGTTGCCGAAATTCACGTAAAAAACCCGAGCGGAGGGCGTTCCGAATATTTACGTGAATTTCGGCAACTTTCAAAAAATTTCTGACGCTTTAGGATTGGCAAAAAGTGAGAAACACGGGTCTAATAGTTTTACTTTAGCTACATTTTCGTGAAATTGTTTTCAAAATCGGAGGCGGCGACTTCTGAGCCTCCCCTTGTAAGCTACTAAATTATAATATTCAAAGGCAGCATTTTATATTGTTCCGTCGCATTCATTTCTCAAAACCTTGACTCTCTTCCATGAAATTAGGCCCGGAAAGCAATGTATTTTCAACAGAGTTGGGCAACCGAATAATCAGAAATAATGAAATGACTCCGGCAACACTGAATACTGGGTTTGCTACCTGAGCTGAGGAAAGGGAATCACACGGAAGGTATAGGTCAATTGTAGAATTATTCGTCGAATAATTCGATTGACTCGGCGTTGCCTGACTCACCGAATAATCTCCGAATAATTTTTTGCCCATGCAACTCTGATTTTCAACTACTGTGCGAAGCAGCGACGATTGCGGATGGCGTATAAATCTTCATTACGCTATTAGTCGGGCATTACAACAAGATTAAAACCGAAGTAAATGGTGGACCTGTCAATTCGAAAAATATTTAGCCCCCCCTCCCCCTCCCCCTCCCCCTCTCCCCATCACCCCACCCCTGGCCATTCACCCTCTCCTTCAACGCAACCCTCATTCTTCACTGCACCCGATCTTTGCGCCCCCTCGCTTGCGACCAGCTCTCTTCCTTTCGTCCGGCCGCCGCACAGTAGCTCGATTCAACAAAAAAAGCTGGACATAGTTTTACGACTTTGAATATGCAAATATCTTTGTTCATACTCGCCGTAGAATCAGAGGTGGAAACCAAAGTAAAATTTATAAACCGGTTCTGAACCGGTTTGCATTACCATACGACATTTCGGTTCAATTGCGGTTCGGTTCGACTAGTGGCGCATAAATTCGGTTTCGGTTCGGATCAACTGCGATGAACCGGTTTAAATACAGTTCAATTTCGGTTCAATCTATGAACCGTAATTGAACCGAAATTGAATGTTGTCTACAAAAGTCTTAAGATTTTTTCACTCTTTCACTTTTTAAATTTAATCGCAGGCGATTTTAAGGAAATGCAAGGATTTTGAAGGGTCACAATGAGGGCGTTATCTAGCATCTAACGAGAATCTAACAGGCTGCACGGAAAAAAATCAGTGGTAAAATTAACCATAGCATAGTTGATTTTGGCACCTCCTACAAAGTATGGTAAATTTCACCTGATGTCTGGCATGATGAGGTACACTTTTGGTCAACGCATCCATCTGCGCGTTATATTAAACTGGTAGTGTGCTTCATCATACCAAACATCAGGTGAAATTTACCATACTTTGTAGGAGGTGCCAAAATCAACTATGCTATGGTTAATTTTACCACTGATTTTTTTCCGTGTGTTTGGTAAAAACAGCTGTTTGAACCCATAAAAACAGTTCCGGTTCAATTTCGGTTCGAAATTTGAAGAACCGAAATTGAACCGGAATTGAACCGTTTACCATTTCGGTTTGAGGTTGTTTCATTTCGGTTTCGGTTCAATTCCGGTTCGCGGATTCTTCAGAATTTTGGTTTAAGTTCACATTACGGTTCGTGGAAAACGACCGGTTCAATTCGGTTTTCGATTACGGTTCAATTACGGTTTCCATCACTGCTTAGAAGTTTGAAAGTGATTTCATTGGTTTCATTGTAAAATTTCCTTCTTTAATTACCCTACATCGTTTGTTTTTTGACGGTTAAAACTATTCAAATTTGCATTTTTAGTCAAATATTTTTTGTCCGACCTTTCTCATTGACTCGTTCCACTGTGCGACGTCAACACCGCCGACCGCGCCAAGCAAAGCCAACGCCAAGGCCCGCCGCGGACGCCGCTCTTTGCCCACGAATGTCTTTGCGGTTTCACGGCGGAGCCGCGAAGGGGGGAAAAGGACTCGGATCAAATTTTATTTATTAAAGTGGATATGCCCTCCAATTCTATTTATTAAAGTAGATGTGCTTTCTCTGCGTAATCGAAGTTTTTATCTGCGCGATTTTTAACGTGCTCCTATTATACCGCGGCTTAGGAGATGACTAATAGTGCCACAGTCAAATGCACAGTCCTCATGTAATGAGGTTTATGCTATATTTTGCTACTGGGGATTGTAGAGTTGACTATTCCATGAAAACCTGACTTTAGTAGAGCTGACAAACGGTTTCGCACGCCATGTGAAGAGGTTTTGATGGTGGGGGGGAGGGGGGGGGGTGCGGACCAATATTTGGTTGGCTCATTAGCTAAAGTTTTTTGCTGCGTCATTTTTCTACCGAAGGTTTTGTCAGCTTTAATGTTTTTTTTTGTTTGTTTTTTTTTTTGTTTTTTGTTTTTTTTTTTTTATTTTTTTTTTTTTTTCTGTGTGATTGGGAGAAAAATTGCAGAAATCGGTGCTTCATCTGATACACTAAAGAAAAAAAAAGAAAGCAATGGTTCGCCCGACTTATGATTAATGAAGTTTGCGCAATCAATATTGGTTGTGTTTGCCCAAGAATTTAGGTACTCCTACTAATAAATTGGTTCGATACTCCCAATTTTATTGGTTGTACTCACCCAATGTAATTGGTTTCGGTAACTAAAGAATGGTTCGAGTTGCTACTTTTTTGGGTAAGTGCAACCAATTAATTTAATTCCGCAAATTTCACTAATAATTACTCGGGCGAACACTGAGGAAGATTTCCTGTTGCCGTAACCGGACGTCTAGACGTAACAGCTGTTACATACTTACTCAACCGGAATCCCTGTTTATTTTAAGAAGAAATTTCTGTCTCTTCAACAGGAATTCCAGTCAAGTTACAGGAATTCCTATGTTGAAATAACGATGATTCCTGTTGAAATAACAGGAATTCCTAAAGTAAGTATTAATCAGACATCCGGTTGAATTAACGCAGGCAAATTTTTCTCAGTAAACCAATTCTTCTATTTACCATTGCAGATTACTCCATGTGTAACCGCATCCAATTTAGATTAAAGGAATGAATGAATAAATGAATGAAATATAATTGACAACAGTGGCGCTGATACACAACACATACTCGTACTACTACGCCGCATTCTAGCGTAGTACAACCTATTCCGAGGTTGCCCAGCTCAGGGTTATTGACACCTCCTTCCCCCGTTTCTCCATCAACATTCTCCCCCTCCCCCTCCCCCACCCCCTCTCCTACAACCCTCCTCCCCCCTTTTCACCGACTCCACCACCCACCGCTTCCACCCATTTCGTCATGTCGAGCCCGAACTCGAAGTCGAACCCGAAGTCGGCATGGAAGTGATACAGTGATGCCTATTTTCCAGTAAAACTGCATTTATTTTGCATTGATTCTTATGGGAAATGTACGTGCTCCGAAGCCTCCGTATTTCTGGCAACCCTGTAAAAGTGAAACATGGTCCGTCCCGGCACAGAGTCCCCGATTCCCCCGCGACCCACCCCGAATGATATGGATACGCGACACCACTGTTGCCGTATTTAACAGAGAAAAGGCAAATAAAAGGATCGCGCTCCTCCCACGGTTATTTAGAATCCTGAGACTGCGAAGTAGACGGGTAAGGAGCAGAGCCGCCTATGAAACGCCGTTTGTCCATTTACCGTAACTTCTGTGCGTGTTATATATGTAGAGTGCATGTGCGCGCGATGCGTCAAATGTCTATTTACTTCATCAACTCGGTGCGCGCCATGCGTCTAATTGACCGATGATTCCGCCCTTGAGAAAAGATTACACAGTTCAGTGTAAAAATGACTGTTACGCACAAAAATACTCGCATCAGTAATTTTATCTAAACCGGTGGAGTCGTCGATGACTTGGCTGTTGATGGCACCGTCACAGTCACACCACGTGCTATACCTAGGACAAGCTTCGATATGTAGAGAGGTTATTATGATTCAGTGTCGTGGCGGTGATATACTCTCATAAGAGACCGTGAGTAAGATAAGTACATAACATAGGACATTTCCGGATATCATTGTGATCGTAAATTCACTTGTGATCTCTCATGGATTGTAAAGTGAAAAGATACTTCAAGGTACTTACGTGGAATCTAATGGTGCATAAAAATTTGAGAAAACTGGTTGTTTACTGGCATGAATGTGCATTCGAAAATTCGGATCTGATTTTTACGTGTAACTCCACAGCACCAGAGTGAGGCGAGGCACACTGAGAAAAATTTGCCTGTTAATTCAACCGCGGACGTCTGTTTAATACTTACTTTACCGGAATTACTGTTATTTCAACAGTAATTACTGTCATTTTCACAGTGGCTCCTGATAATTCAACAATAATTCCTGTTACTTGACCGAAATTTCTGTTGAAGGAACAGGAAGTCCGGCTAACAGGAATTTCTTGTTAAAATAACAGGAATTCCGGTTAAGTGAGTATTAAACAGACGTCCAATTACGGCAACAGGCAATTTTTCTCAGTGTAGAGTATTTGTTTGGATCCAATTTTGCTTGTGATGTCATCACTAAACACTGAGAAAAATATTCCTGATAATGATTGAACCAGACGTCTGTTTATCACTTACTTAACCGGAATCCCTGTTATTCCAACAGAAATTACTGTTATTTCAACAGGGGTTCCTCATAAAGCAACAAGAATTCCTGTTACTTGACCGAAATTTCTGTTGTGAAGTATCAGAAATTCCTATTGAAATAACAGGAATCTCTTGCTAAAATAACAAGAATTCTGGTTAAGTGAGTATTATAAACAAACGTACGGTTACGGCAACAAGAAATTTGTCTTAGTGAACAGGTCTATTACGCATATTTACCCCAACTCTTAAGTCAGTTAAAAGCGGCAACGTTGACTCAAAAGATTTTCGGGGGAGACCGAAAGACTGAGTGAAGCTTGTATCAAAGACTCTGCAGGGTGCCTCCCGCGCACCCGCCGAGGCCGTTCGTCTCGCCGGGTGCCCTGCTCACTATTTGTGCCTTGACCCCTTGACCCTTTGACTCAGACGCCAGATTCAATGGAAAATATTACTCGATTCTCTTGATGATCTCTGTCGAAAATCCGATGTTTTATCCGTTTCACTTTGGCAGCCTTGTGATCCGGGACGGGAGCTGGGGGAGTTTTTCTGAGCATGGGTGGTAGGGGGCCTGGGGGGGTGACCAACAATTCTTAAGGTAGGCCCACCCCTCGAGTGACTTTTACTATGCCAAGACCAGCGTTTCCAAACTACGCAATATATCCCGATTTACCCCACCCACACTGTTAGAAATGTTCACTTCAACTCCGGTTGAGGTGAAAGCACCAGTTATAGACACCCTCTAAGAACGGTACCGGTGACATACACCCCAGATACCCTGATCTGAACAGAGAAAGTTATAAAGTTTTATAGTTAGGTATTTAAAATTACTTCCAAGTTCTGATGTTTCGATGTTATAAGCATTCCAATATGGCTTCTTAGTCCGAAAAATTGTGCACTTGTGGCAAGCAAATTTTTTTTGAAATTTTGGGTGTATGTCACTGGTGCTGTTTTTAGGGAGAGTCTGTAACTGTAACGTTTACAACTGAATGTTGCAATTTGGCTAAAAACGCGAAAAATTGCCTTTTTTTAGGGCAAAGTTTGGTGTCAAGGAGGAAGGGGGGAAGGTTCAGACCCCCCCCCCCCTCTTAGTTACGCCACATTACTTATAATCTAAAGGTACTCAATAATTAAATTCTTTGTGATTCCTCTGTTCACAGGTAATTCACAATTCCACTCGTTTTTTCACTATATGAGCGCAAACATTGAATTTTACAGGTAAGAATTAGCATTCACGATCCGAAATCTAATGGGGCAGTTGCAAGTGGCTGAAATTTTGTGTTTTTTTATAGAGAAAATGATATTACTTGATGAGCCGAGAACAATGGTTTCTTTGGTTTTTTTCCTGGTTTTGTAGATACTCACGTGTAAAGTTGTAAAGAATCGTGTGCGTAGTGACGTCACTATACGCGGAATTCCCATTTAAAACAATGTATTTTGGGCGAAAATCTCATCTCCGGAACAATGGGACTTATCAAACAAATGCAACGTTTCCAAACGACGCAAGCTTCGCCATACTGGGAAACGAACCACAATTTGCGTCACCAGGGGGCTGATTCCAGTGGCGTGGCGTAGCGTGCAATTTGGCAACCTTGTAGTTTGTCCATTCAAACCCACGAAAAAGATCAAAATATTGGGTCTTCGGTGAACACCTTCGCATTCGACCTTTTACATGTGTTTAAATAGACAAAATACAACGTTGCCAAATTGCACGCTTCGCCACATGGCTGATCTTGCTATTTAGAACGAGACGAGACGAGATAGGGGGAATCAATCATGCCCATTGGTTTAGGCGGCGTCACGTGACAATTTTGAACTCGTTTGAGTCGTTCATTAATTCAGACCCAAGGAATCCCCGTCCCTCAAATGACTCGAAATCTGTCTCGTGACGCCGTTTAAACCAATGGCATTGCTCGATTCCTGCTATATCTCGTCTCATGTCGTTCCGTCCAAAAAAGCAGAATCAGCTCCCAAGTCGCTGTTACGAATTCAGTGGCGACTTGTGCAACGTGGTATAACAAAGAATTCTCTTTATTGGAATCTTCGTTAAATAATTGATCTTCAAGGGAATCACTGCACGGTGAAAAAAACTTCGGTTCATATGGAACACCGAGGTTGTTTGGTTCCAGTAACCGAAGTTTTCAGTTGTGAGTATACCGAACTTCAGATAGGAGTACCGAAGTGGTTCAGTACAGGAACGAAATGTGAGTCAAAGTATTAGTCACACTTACCGAAACCTTCGGTACTCCTATAACTGAATACTCACAACCGAATAACTTTGGATGACTGTAACCGAACACCTCGGTGTTCCATATAAGCCGAAGTTCAGTTCTTCGCGGAAAAAAAATGACTGGTAGAATTTACAAGACTGCATAGTTGATTTTGGAGCCAGCAAGAAAGTCTTGTAAATTTTACCATAGTATGGTAAATACGACGCACCTAATAGTAAATTAAGCGAACCTGTCGGTACATTTTACCAGGTAGCTAGTGAAAATTACAAGACTTTCTGGCTGGCTCCAAAATCAACAATGCAGTCTTGTAAATTCTACCAGTCATTTTTTTCCGTGATACAACCGATTTTTTTTTCTCCGTGTGAGTACCCCTGAAAAATCGATACATTTGCATTGGTTCAAATGACACAAAAAACAGAGTTGCCGAATAGTATGAGCCACTATTGCGAATACGAAACTACGTACTCTTCAATTTTTTTTTTTTTTTTTTTTAGGTATGGAAGAGGGGTACAAAAAAGAAAAACGTTGCTTTTACGGATCCCACGACCCCCCCCCCCCCTTCCAATGTCTTTCGAACGTAGAGTGTACGACTGAAACCACGCGAGTATGTCAACAAATCGAACTTCTCCCCTCTATTTGATTCCGTATAGAACGGCGGGCGGGGGCGGTAGGCCTGAGGGGCGAGGGATTTAGGTTGTCGAAGAAAAGGGGTGGGGGGGGGTTGGGGGTTAGGAATATATCTAGCTAGGCGGAGGAGCGATAATTCAATTATCGTCGTTGCGTTTCTCGCGCTGCGCTGCACGGCTCTATTCGCAGCATCGATGCCAAATCTCCGTTTTCCCGACCTCTTTCCCCCGATTCCGATCGGCGGGAAAAATCGTAGCTCCGACAACGCCGACCCGAAGTCGGATCATAACGTAAACACTCAAATTGGCTTAATCGCTCTAACCAGTAACCATGCAAGGAGCCAACTGTAGCGAGGTTTCTTCACGGGGCCATGCCGTGGTATTAGTGTGTTTGCCTTTACCATACGTAGAAAGGGGTTTATAGGGGAGGGCGCAGGGAGGGGAGTAAGTGTGAGTTTGTATTTTTACTCATGTTTGTTTATGAGTGTATGTGTGAGAAAAAGAAAGAGAGAGAGACAGAGATAGACTGAGAATGACAGAGAGTGATAGACAGAGAGAAAGAGAGACATAAAGGCAGGGAGAGGCCTAGAGACAGAGAAAGATGGGGGGGAGAGAGAGAGAGAGAGAGAGAGAGAGAGAGAGAGAGAGAGAGAGAGAGAGAGAGAGGGGAGGGGGAGGGAGGGGAGGGAGGGGAGGGAGAGGGGGGGAGAGAGAACACGAGTACTAATTTGTATCTTACGACATCTTTTTCGATGACTAACTAGAAAAGCGAAAAGCAGGAGATGACTCGAAGTGTTACAACTTTACACCGCGAGAGAATGAGAGTCTGCAGTCACTCAAGTCAGTCGGTCGTCGAAAAGTTGGATTCTTGAATGAGATCTCGGGGGGTTGGAGGGGAAAGGAGTTTCCAGGTGTGAAGGAGGGGAGGGGATTCTCGATTCTCACGTTGTGCCAATGGTAAATCGGACACGCGACCGCGTGGCCTATAGTATAGCTATATTGCTCACATATTCAAACATCATCATACTCACATCAGTGTGTTTTCATTATTCCGCGTTTGGATCCAAAATTCATTCGCATGTTTTGGGACGGTCTTTACTCTTCGAGTTTTTGGCCACTTTTTGACGATCTCAGACCATTAGCAGTTGCGGCTGGTGCAATTTGGCAACCATGCTAATTTTTCATTTAAACCCATGCGAAGTATCGATATCTTGGGGATGCAATCGCACCTCCTGAAGATCGATTGTTTTACATTGGTTTAAATGGAGAGAATACTCTGTTGCCAGATTGCACGCGCCGCCATTGACCATTAGTGCGCCGTACCCAGGAATTTGTCTTTATTTCTCGTTATGTTCATTCAAACAAACGTGCTGGAAACAAATGGAGGGAGGCTACATCACGTGATTACAGCCCTTGTCACTGTCCTTCTCCAACACGCGTGCTTAAAGGGCCGGAGAGGGAGACAAAATTCCTAATTTCGTCTTTTTCCGCGCGCGCCCATGCACGCGCTCATAAAATTCAGGTCGAGCGGCGGTATACGTTCGGTTCGAATTACAGTATGTCCCAAAAGCACTAACCAGGTTCAGAGGTTGAAAAACATTTATCTCTTTTGGATTAACAACAGGTCTGCTCGTTAGCTGTGTGTGTAATTTCTAGTTTCTATCAATAGACTAGTCTGCCGATCTAAAACCGACTAATACACCTGTTGTCCTGTTGTCAATTGAAATGAAGCACGTGGTGCTCTTCGACTTCGCCCTGGTTAGGAATTCTGGAACATACTGTATAAAGATTCCCCGACCCGGCACTATCTTCATTTTACACTCAACTCTCGATGAGTGTACTGCCGTCGGGTTAAAGAAAAAAAAGAAAAAAATTGCCGTAAAGAACAAGCATCGTTTACGTTGTTTTTGCAATGTGAAAATATCTGAATGAGACTCAGGGTATGAATAGAAACCACGATTCCTCGTTGCAAAAGCGGCGTAAGTGACGCGTTTGTCCATTACACGGCGGCTGGGCGGCTTGCTCTCTCAGCGAGGCAGTATAGATATCAATTAAATCGAAGTGGGAGGGGCCAAGGAGATCGAAGAGAGAGAGAGAGAGAGAGAGAGAGAGAGAGAGAGAGAGAGAGAGAGAGAGAGAGAGAGAGAGAGAAAGAGAGAAAGAGAGAGAGAGATAGAGAGAGAGAGAGAGAGGGAGAGAGAGAGGGAGAGAGAGAGAGAGAGAGAGAGAGAGAGAGAAAGAGAGGGAGGGAAATCAATCGGAAGGAGAAGGTGGAGGGGAGGATGTTCACTTGAAGAGGACACATGTGCGACAGCGACGCGACGCACGGTGTTGCGTTTTACGCTCATTTTGGAAAAAACCCCGTAACGTTTTCAGGAGAGCGAATTAAACGTTGAAACTTTCAGGAATCGTATTTCTCATAGTAATACACCTATCAGGTGAATGGAAGTGTTGTAAGTCGCTTTCAAGGGTGGAAGGAGGGGGGTCAATTTTCATTTAGTCGAGTTCTATCTGGCAACACTGTCCAAATAACTTGAAATTAGGTGTCTGGGGGTATTTTTTAACGTTAAATTCCAATTTTGCATCAGTTTTTCAAAATTCTACAATCCAAGATGGCCGCCGACCAAGTAGTGGAAAAAATTGTCTGCAGCCATCTTGGATTTCCGAATTTTGAAAAACGGGTGCAAAATTTGAATTCAACGTTAAAAAATACCCCCGGGTACCAAATTTCAAGTAATTCAGACGGTAAAAACCGTCTCTGCCAACTTTTTGGGTAAAATATCGCTCCGCCCAGCCGCGGCCGGAGTCAGTTTCATGCGTTTTCATGCGCTCACTTTTCAACTTAAAATGCGTGTATCTCAAAAAGGTGCAAATATGTGCAAGAGATTTTTTCAGGAGATGTTCTACATAGTATGAGCTTCCATTTAATTGAAGTTTCAAACCGGAGGCAAGCGGAGCTAACTTCCAAAAGTCTCAGGGAAACTCAAATTTTTGACATTTAGATCTCTCGCTTTTAAAGTTATGTAAAATAGGTGTCCTTCGTTATTTTTGAAAAAACTAGGCATCAAAAGATAGCTCAGAGTACGTAGTTTAATCACTGAAAATTCTATTAAAAAATATTCCTTCTACACACTTCAAATTTTGCGTAGAGTTGACAGTTGAAAACGCTCTTTTTTCAAACCTTTCATAATGAGTAATTTTAAGAGCCCTTATTTGGCCTAAAATATTTTTTTTTTAAAAAAACAGTTTCAGAGTGACATTCCACGTACTCTGAGGAGTATTTTCATGTATTTGTTTCCTTAAAAGGGCGAATGTCAAGTTGGGGGGTTTTTTCCACAGGCGGACACACTGTGCGACGCCCGTCTGAAGAAGAGGTGTAGGGTGGGCGGGTGGGGGGGCGCAAGATACGGTACATACACTACACAGTTATGGCGAGGGGGGGAGAGGGTGAGTTTACGAGAGGGCTCTTCGTCGTCGATAATTGACCCATTTAAAATTTAAGACCGGGTACTCGAAGATTACTCTAGATTAGGCCTCCGCCGTGTCGCTTTACTCCCTCCTCTCCCATCCGCCCCCCCCCTTCATCCCCCTTCCCCCTCCCCCGTGCCCCTTTACCTATTCGCTTTACTCTCCCCCTCTTCACCCTCCTACCCACCCTCACCTTTCGATTTAATCCACTACTGCCGCACCCCCTAACGCTCGTTGGGATATCTTCGTGTAACCCAGGGCTGCCGAATGCCGTTTTGCGAATACACGTAATTTTCCCATTGGATTCCAAGTAAATTATTTGAATTTCCCGCCAAAATTGGTAACACTCGTATTATAGCCCAATCTGGCATCTTTACATTCCATCCGTTTAGACCCATGAATATGAATTATTAGGTGTGCGGGTGAGCAATATACGATGTCGTCGAAATGAAAGAGTATTGAGTATAATGATTAAAACATTGCTTGGGAATATCGAGGTATCGATGTTATCCTCTGCGTAAACACGTGGAAGCGAGTCTACCCTCAGATGGTTTAAATAAACCCCAGAATAATCGATACTTTTGTATTTTTGCATACATTCAAATGATAAAAAAGAGATTATCGAGTGTTGACGAGCAAGTCGCTGCTAACTTGCGCAAACCTAAATTGGAGAGTAACCATATCGATTCTTTTACGTGCGTTCCAATGGAAGAATAATGATCGACTCTTCCGCAAATGTTTAAATGGGTAAATTAAAGATTTGGGTCTGCCCGAGACCAAGGAGCTGATACTGATCTTTCAGACGAGCCGAGACGATATCGTGGGAATCGATCATTCCCATTGGTTTAAACGGCGTCACGTGACCACAGATCTAAGAATGTTTCCTTCTCTCTCTCTATGGTCATTTGATCGGGTGCGTTAGAAAAGGACAGATAAGGGGCAGTCACGCGTGACTTTCGCCCCCTCTTCTATCCTTTTCTAACACACGTGTTTAAATGGACAGAGAGAGAAAAACAATCCACTAAATCTGCCAGTGCACGTGATAATTTGAAAGTCGTTCGAGTCGTTTATTTCAGATCGAGAGACTCCTCGTTCTTCGAATGACTCAAAATCTGTCATGGGATGTCGCTTAAACCAATGGGTTTGGTCGATTTCCGCTATCTCGTCTCATCTCGTAATTGACAACAATGAATTCTATCCATTTAAACTCATGTAAAAGATCGAATTCAGGGGGTCCACAGTGCACAAGGAAAATTCGATGTATTTAATGAGATTAAATGGAGCAGTTGCATAGTTGCCAGATGGCACGCGACGCCACTGCTCTATAGTATCCCCATTAGAATCAATGGGGCAGTTGCAAGGGTCTAAAATGTTGTGTTTTTTTTTTTAGAGAAAATAATAGTACTTCAAATGAGCTTAGAACAATGGTGCCTTTGGTTTTTTCCCCCAAGTCTCCCAGTTTTGGAGATACGCACGTGTAAAGTTGAGAATAATTGTGTGCGTAGTGACGTCTCTACACGAAATTCCCATTTAAAACAATGTATTTTAGGCCAAAAATGTCATCTTTGGAACGATGGTACTTCATTAGAAACCAAAGACAGCTTTGTTGTCATCTCATCAAGTACTTTCATTTTCGTTATCAAAAACACAACATTTCAAACCCAACCCTTGCAACTGCCCCATTTAATATACGGATCTTTTCTGAAAAATCTGGCAGCGGTGTCACAATGATAATATAAGAGAGGTTATATGCGTGTGTGTGTAAGTGCGTGCGCTTGTGTGTGTGAAGTGCTCTTAATTTAGAGACGGTGATAACGCGTTCGGTTCTCAATGAGAAAGCCTCGCCCATTCATGTAAAGGAAGGACCGCATGGTGGTGGTGGGGGACGGGTGGAGGTGGCTGGGGGAGGGGGGGAGGGAGGGGGAGGGAGGGAGGGGGAGGGAGGGGGATGGAGGAGGCAATCGACCTTAAACCTCGCGATTATCCATACGCTGCAAAATGGAAATTTTTTTCATGCCTCTAAGAGCCGAGCCGACTCTTCAATGTGACATGTAAGACAAGTATAGCAAGGCCGCATCATAGTGGCGGAGCGTGCAATTTGGCAACGTTGTATTGAGTCCAATGAAACACATGGAAAAGATCGAACTATTGGGTGTTCGATGAAAACTTTCACAATCGACCTTTTACATGGGTTTAAATGGACACAAATCAACGTTGCCAAATTGCACGCTACGCCGCGCCACGCCGCTGGTCCGCATGTGCATCGTATTATGAAGTATGGACGTTGCTAGCATTGGTGTCACGTAAACTGCGATCTATCGATTCTTCCTCCATTTTAATCTACAAAAACAATCGATTTTGGGGGTTGTACAGTGAACCTTCTAAAAATCGATTGTTTTTATGGGTTTAAATGGAGAAGAATCGATTTATTACAGCTCACGCGACGCTACTATGGTTGCTAGTAATTTGTCTTCCTCTCTCTTTGACCAATTGTATACGCATGTACTAGAAAATGATAGAAACAGGGACTGAAGTCATGTGATAGCCTCTATCTCCATCCTTTTTTAACACATGAGTTTAAATGGGCAAAGAGAGAGTAAGACGAATCCCTGCCTACGGCTATATATGGCTCCCTCGGACAGCTTCCGCAATTGTCCTGACATTTTTCGTTTCAACTATTTTTTTTTTTTTTTAATAATCTCATCGGAGTCAGTTTCAAACAAATGTCCTCCTAAATCTTTCTCAGAACAATTGCAGATGAACCAGTGAGTGGCGTTCTCGATAAAACACCCGCATAGTATGTTCTAGATGTAGGGAATTTATGTCAATTACATACAGAATCAATTACAAATAGAATCTCATATACTCTCTTCAATCGAAATATTCTCAAGCCGTCCACCTGGAAATCCCCAAGTTTCGGATGGTTTCATCGAAATTCTCCCTTCTATTCGATCCCCGAAAAACTGACATTTTTCGCGCGAAAGTCGTGAAAACACTTTACACCGCCAGAGGGGTGGGAAGGAGGATCCATATGACTCTTCCCGAATGCCGAGTTTTGCCGGTCGAAAAATCCAAAAAATGCGTTTATACGACTCATTCTCTCTCTCTCTCTCTCTCTCTCTCTCTCTCTCTCTCTCTCTCTCTCTCTCTCTCTCTCTCTCTCTCTCTCTCCCTCTCTCTCCCTCTCTCTGTCTCTCTCTCCCTCCCTCCCTCTCTTCTTAGAACGTTTGCGGTGTCTGCGACGGTTGTGTTGTGGTGTGATTTTTGTCGGTGTGTGTGTGTGTTTGGGGGGGGGGGGTTAAAGGGGTAGATGGGGGGGGGGGGGTAAGTTGTAAGGAGAATAAGGGTGTGGGGGTTGCCGACGGGACTGACATCCTCCCGAATCCGAAAAAGAAACGCAAGGAACGACAAGGAATTCAGGAATCTCGCGGAACGAAGAAATATAAGAGCAGGGGGTGTTTGATACGAGGGTGTGGGGAGGGTGCGAGAGGGGGAGGGGGGCGGAATCCCGCACCGGAACAATAAAAATGCGATAGGGGGATGCCGGGGCCCATTAATGAACTTTTCTTCCTTACAGTTCACTTCCTCGATTCCTTGGGATAGCCATCTTAATTGAACATTTTTATCCGGACCCCTCCCACCTTCCCCTTTGCCTCCGGTTACGCTGTCGCATGGTGTTTTCTGGCGGTTCCTTTCCACAGTTCCGCAGGGCACTTTCATTGCGGTCCGTCTGCACCGTTCCGCGATTTTCGTTTACGCGACTGAGCGGCGTGTATCATATTAAACATTAGCGGTTTTGGCAACCAGTTTTTTTTTGCCATTTAAGCCTATGCAAAAGTATTGATTTCTCAGGGACTCAGTGAATCCCCTGAAGATCGATCACTTTACGCAGGTTTAAATAGAGCAGTAGTGTAGCGTGAAAGTTGGCAACGTTGTATTCTGTCCATTTAAACCCCTGTAAAAGGTCGAATGCGAAGGTGTTCACCGAACACCCAATCGCTCGATCTTTTTAATGGGTTTAAATGGACGAAGCGCAACGTTGCCAAATTGCACGCTACGCCACTGAAATAGAGAGAATACATTGTTGCCATATTGCACGAGCTGCCACTGGAGGTTACTTAGGTGGAGCTGTAGCCACAGTGGCTTCGCGTGCAATCTGGCAACTCTGATTTCGCCCGCTAAACCCATGCAAAATATCGAGTCGAAGGAATGCGATGGGGCACTTTCAACATTTCGACCTTTTTCATGTTTTTAAAATGGACGAAATGCATAGTTATGCCTCGCACGTGACGCCGCACTATGGTCCAGAAGTCCGGTTTAGGAAGACATTAGTTTGCATTAAAATCGCCCAATACCTTGAAAACGGCTCATCTGACACCAAAACTGGTAATCACAAAAAAGATAGAACGTAAACCGTTTTAACTTTTTTGTGGTAACCATTTTTGATGTCAGATGAGCCGTTTTCAAGATATTGGGCGATTTTAATGCAAACTAATGTCTTCCTAAATCGGACTTCCGGACCATAGTGCGCCGCTAGGAGTAAATCTGATTTCAGATATGATGAATGGTATCAGCTATGGTGGTGAGATATCTGATGGCATCATGACGAGCTGGGAGCTTGATCTATTGGTTAATGTTTTTGTGAGCTTTGTTTAGTGGCGCGATCTTTTGCTGATGAGGTTGATGACTTTGTTGCAATACATACTTGAAAACATAGAACAAGCTAAACAAAATAAAAACAAAAACCTCAATAGAACTATATGTTTTGAAATAATGAAAAAACTTGTTCAATTTAAACACAGATAAAACGGAAAAAACCGCTTTGGTAGTGCTGAAAAAACCTTCGGTATAAAAATGACCCTGTAAAAGACTTTATAGTAAAGCTAACCAAATATTTTGTACTCACGCCTTTTTAAAGAGGTGTTATACTATAGGTGAACCAAAGATTTGGTTGGCTCAACTGAAGTCTTTTACTGGATAATTTTTTTACCGAAGGTTTTGTCAGCGTTACCAACATATTTTATGCTGTTACGAGTATACGTGTATTAATTCTGTGAAATTGTTGGTAAAATCGAGTGAAAAATCCTGCGAAGTCCGCCTGCGCGTCTCTGAAAAGAACTCGCTATCTATGTTTTAGCCAATTCTTTATAGAACCACGCATTTAAAAACAAACAAAATGGCAGAAGAACTAAAAATGAACCGAATCCTTGAAGATATGCGGGACCCGAATAAAAGGGGTTTAAAGGAGACCAACTTTTCGCACTATAGATTCATCTTGCAATGTATTTTGACGTAATCGCAGACGATTAGGTGTTCAAACTGCGATTTTTCGCGCCACTTTACCTCCGGGTTTCTCTTCTGATGCTTTTTACCGCCCAAAAGTCAACCGTCTCTTTTGTTAACGGAGGGTTGAAATGGCTCTCTTTCTTCGCCGTCACACAAAAGCAGAGATTAGCTCATCCTCGCACAAACTTTTTTGTTACCTCAAAGTTCCTTCGTTTACAACTTCTTCTTTTTTTCCATTGTTGAAAAAATTGTTTTATTTTTATTTCCAACTCACTGTGAATCAAAAATGGGACCTCTGATGCTTACCCCCCACACAAACACAGACCAAAGCGTCTCATCCTGTGTAATACTGCTCTTGATGAATAGACGATTTCATTTCCTTCATTATAAATTTGTTAAATTTGTTTAATATTAACCCTTTGGATTCCAAGGTCTTTGAACAACGTGTGGTTGGAATGGGAGGGGGAAAGATAGTGGGAGGGGGAAGGGTCTGAAAATACCCCAAACGGTCACCGTTGAGGCTGTTTTTTGTTTTCTTTTTTATTTGTTGTTTTGTTTTGTTTTGTTTTTTTTTGTTTGTTCGTTGAATGTAAAGTTTTTTTTTTTTTTTTTTTTTTTTCAAGAAATCGAGTACCTACTTCCAATAGAATATTACAATATTTAATTTTACATAGTTGAGGTTGGAAAAATTAAAATTCCAAAAAATTGCAACAAATTGGCAAATGATTTGTTCATTTGTTGTATTTTGTTTATCTATCCTTTATCACTAAAATATGAAGAGTTGAACCAAAAAAGTTCCCAAGTGTAACTTTCGATAAGTGGAATTTTTTTCGGGGCAGGACCGAGGTTCCACCTAACGAACTTTCACTTGGCTTCCCCCTTCTGGCTAAACCTAAAATATAAACGTGACTGTGCGGCGAGCGTTTGAGATTTAGTTGTGAGCACCTTTGTTCCACCTAGAAGCTCAAAAGGAAGGTGCGGTTGTGCTCAAAAGGTTGAACAGGGAGCAAACTCGATATTTTTTTCTGCATCAGACATTACCTGTAAAGGCGCCGCGCCGCCTGCTTCTGGGAAACCCGAAATTCAAGTTCGACCTTGAAGGATGATACAGTCACCATACTTCTCCCCCCTCTCTCTCTCTCTCTCTCTCTCTCTCTCTCTCTCTCTCTCTCTCTCCGCAAGGTTCATGTCGGCGGCAAGCTTTCGTGTCGTTTTGCGAAAACCTCTGTTACACCCCCGGTTACCTGGGTATCCTAGCGCAAAGTCCTCATTTTACACTGAAGCTACCCCTTTTGTCCCCGTCCCTACCCCATCCGCAAACCTTTGCTTGTCCACGGTATCTGATGAAATTCTAGACATTCTTAGCCTTTAATGACTGCTTCCCTTTTCCCGCTGTTCTCACTGCTCCCGCGCGTCCTCAAAGTTAAGTCTCAGCTTTCACGACGCGTTTGTACTTTCACTCTTTTCAACCTCTTCTCTCCTCCTCTCCTCTTCTTCTATTTGATCCCCCAAACCCCTGTTGAGACAATAGGAGAGAGTTACCTTCCCCCTCCCCCCAATTACTCCCCATCCTCTCTGTTCCCTTCCCACGGTTGATGTCACGTGACTTTCCGTTCTACCCCCATTCCAATTAATTCGAAATGCTAAGATTGTCTCAAAAGTCAAAACTTTCTCGTTTGTCAAGCGTCAAGCCAAAAAAGGGACAAATTCGTAGTTTCCGAAACATTCTTGATAGTTGTAGCAACATAGCATACTAGGAACCCTTAACTTTCCTGTTTGGGCCTCGTTTGTTTAAAATACCCTTT
The DNA here is from genome assembly GCA_011764245.1 of Trialeurodes vaporariorum. Lineage (NCBI taxonomy): Eukaryota > Metazoa > Arthropoda > Insecta > Hemiptera > Aleyrodidae > Trialeurodes > Trialeurodes vaporariorum. Next base: position 23,711,031 of record VMOF01000013.1, read on the forward strand.
TCAATTCTGCGTTTTCTCTCCCCGCGGTACCTTGCTGTTTTACAAAGAATAACAAGAAAGAGCTATAGGAAGTTCCTTCCGCATTCCGAAGAGACCGCCTAACAAAAGAATTTGTGGAGCGAAATAATTTTAAGTAACCCCGAGGTAAACAATTTCGGGTAAACAAACTCTTGTATGGAGTGTGCTTTAACATATTTTCCCACCGTCCAGTCGCACCGTGACCTGAGATTGTCATAAAGTGGCAAAAAATCAGAAAAATAAATTTACTATCACCTTTATTTTTATTTTTTATTTATTTATTTATTTATTTATTTATTTATATATTTAATTTTTAACATAAGTGCCACTTATCTTTGAATACACGTCAGGAAAAAACTCAACAGATACGAATTATTAATGCTGGCTCTTGAATAATAAATACAATATATATAAATTTCCGTATCATTTATAAACTTTCAAGACCAAGACTTCCAAATTATTCAAGCATGTTGATGCAGTTAGCCTTATTGAATAATATCAAATAAAAATTAAATAAATTAGTCGATATACTGTGCATTTTGATAAGGATTTTTGAATTTATCAGAAACATGCCTTTAGGCACTTAATGCCATCTTCAGAGGTAAGAAAGAGAACAGAAAGTATGAACTACATTATAATTTATCACGAATTATAATAATGCAAAAGCAAGAGAAAAAGCAAAGCCATGAGTAACTCATTCCGAAGTTTAATGGTTAAAGAAAAGTGAAAATGGAAAGTTAGGAACTAGTCAGCATTCAAAACAAATGAGTAAAATAATGAATATTAATTAACCTCAAATTGGGTAAGTAAATAAATGAAAAAAATTTAAAGAATAGCTACTTGGTAGCAATTATTGTTCGGGGGTATGAAGTGTATACATTATGTATGGTCTATGCAACATACAATCATGTAGACGGGTGGTCCATCTCAACGTTGACATCTGCGAGGAGTGAGTTTTATACTTATTTAATGTTCTCATCGTTAGTTTTGCTACATTTTACGACGGAATTGATAGTTCATTCGCCCGCAGCAAAACATTGCAAAAGCTAGCTCCATTGAGTCGAAAAATAAAAATAATTATAACAATTAGCTCAGTTTGACAACAATGCCTTGTGCTATTATGGCATATTTATCTTGTTGCATTT
>VMOF01000013.1:23712693-23720193 GCA_011764245.1 Trialeurodes vaporariorum
GGGGGCCATGCAGGGGGGGGGGAGCCGTTGCAGATCAGTCAAACACTCCCACCCATATCTGATAATGTGTCAAAATTTCGCGACAATTTTTAATTCGTCGACAGTACAGTCTAATATTATGTTTAACTTTTGCTTTTTTGAGCATTCGGTAAAAAAAAAAAAAAAAAAAAAAAAAAAAATAATAATAATAATAACTGGCAACGCTTCGTGCATGCGTGGCCGTCCGTGCGTATACGCGTGGTATGGGCGCGCATGCAACGGTTTAAAAAGCGTCGAAATGTTTTGCCTCTCCTCCATGTACACAACATTCACACATTGTGCACTATGTCGATGTAGCGGGGGTGCGAGTGGGAGAGGGGCCGGGCGGAGGGGGGGAGGGTCGGGAGGATTCGTCACTCTCAGACGGACGGATTGCAGTTTCCGGGAGACGGAAATAACCCTTCATTCATCAGGATCGACGGATAGATGAAACGTCGCACAAATGGATGAGAAGTATAGCGAAAGTCCTCCGATCCAGTATTGCCAGGTTTCGTATTAAAAACCGTACATTTTACGTTGAGTCTTATACGCAAGTTAAAAATTCAAGTGAGAACTAGACCAACAACGAATAAAAGGGGCTATTGCACACTTTTGCTGTAAGCGATTTAATAGTCGATTGGGGTGTAAAAACCTCCAAAAATAACGATGACAGCACTAAAAACTTCCGATATCCACTCCTAATTTCGATAAACGCTTTTTTTTGCGCAGGCGTAATGGTGGCTGAGGGTATAGTAACAATGGGGAGATTCCCATCCAACAATACTGTATCTCCATCAAGAAGTGACCAATGAGAGACGACTTTCAATTGACACCGGTGTCACTAGGTGTTGCGGTACCATTCATCGGATGTGATCATCACTCTGATACTAATACTCTGTGAATCATCCTTGTCAGCATAGAAAGAGTGACGAAATTAAGATAGGAATCTCCCATTGTTTCTGCCCTCGGCCACCATTACGCCCTCGTAAATAAAAACGTTTATTGAGTTTAAGAGTGGATTTCGGAAGTTTTTAGTACTGCCATTGTTATTTGTTGAGGTTTTTAAACCAGAATCGACTGTTAAATCGCTTATAGCAAAACTGTGCAACAGCCTCATTCGATGAAACAGAAAGAGAACAGTTAACGTGTCTGAAATAACTACAAGGTTCAAAAACGAGGGACTGGCAAGCAGATGAAAATTTTTTCTTGCCAGTTAAAAAGTAAGTCGGGAAACTATAGTCAAAATCGTAAAATGAAAAAGATCAAATAATAATTAAAGCATCGTAGTTTGAGTGTCGGGTTGACGAATTCTAACAAGGAGCCGTGCTTGCTTCCGAAATGCACCAAAACGGATCGATAAGTGGTTGTTTAACAAACCGTTACGACTCGCTGCTTTTCGCCGATGCACTTTTGATGCATTTTGGAATCAGGTGAATTAAAAACATTCCACCTAAGATCCACAAAACGAAAAGACCCAGCCCTGCTCGTGAAAAACGGGGGGGGGAGGCAGTGGCGTAATCTTAGGGGGGCATGGCCTTTTTGCCCCTCCAATATTTGAGGAGGGGGCGTCGCGTGCAATTTGGCATAGCTGCATTCCGTCCATTTAAAATCATGAAAAAGGTCGAAAGTTGCCCATGGCACTCCCTAGAATAGATATTTTGCATGGCTTTACCGGGCGAAATCAGTGTTGCCAGATTGCACACGATGCCACTGTGGCTACAGCTACACCTAATTAACCGCCTGTGGTGAGGGAGGAGAGCGGAAGGGAAGAGGAGAGGTGTCATCCATCCTGAGCTGTCGTTTTCCGTATGTTTACTGACATTTTTCAATTCACCGATGATACCACTGGTTGAGGAAAGATTACACAGTTCAGTTCAGTGTATGACTATTGACTGTACTGCACGAAAATACTCTGATCTGTAATCTTCTCTCAATCGGTGGTAACGCCGTTAATTATTTAAAATATCCGTCAAGTTTTTCTAAAATCATCGACGACTCCACCGACTGAGAAAAGATTATAGATGCGAATATTTTCGTGCATTACAGTCATGCACTGGATGAACTGTGTATAGTCTTTTCTCATCCGGTGAAATCACCGGTGAATTGAAAAATGGCATTAAATATGCGCAAAATGGCAGCTCTGCATCCATCTATCCATCATTGACCATCATGAATGCGTTGTATTGGAAAGAGAGAGAGAAAGAGAGAGAGAGAGAGAGAGAGAGAGAGAGAGAGAGAGAGAGAGAGAGAAGGACGGAGAAAGACAAGGAAGTGTGTTTGCCTTTACCATACGTAGAAAGGGGTTTATAGGGGAGGGCGCAGGGAGGGGAGTAAGTGTGAGTTTGTATTTTTACTCATGTTTGTTTATGAGTGTATGTGTGAGAAAAAGAAAGAGAGGGAGACAGAGATAGACCGAGAGTGACAGAGAGTGATAGAGAGAGAAAGAAAGAGAGACCTAAAGGCAGGGAGAGGCCTAGAGACAGAGAAAGAGGGGGAGAGAGAGAGAGGGAGAGAGAGAGGGAGAGAGGGAGAGAGAGAGAGAGAGAGAGAGAGAGAGAGAGAGAGAGAGAGAGAGAGAAAGAGTGAGAGTGAGAGTGAGAGAGAGAGAGAGAGAGAGAGAGAGAGAGAGAGAGAGAGAGAGAGAGAGAGAGAGAGAGATAGAGATAGAGATAGAGAGAGAGAGGGAGTGAGAGAGGGGGGAAAGTAAGGGGGGAGAGAGGGGGGTGAGAGGGGGGAGAGAGAGGGGGAGTAGAGAATTTCTCGTTTCGCTATTGGCTCAAAAATATGAGTTAGTCTCATACCGACTCATTCACGCGTGGCAACTCTGTGTTTGCCAGACGCACAGAGTCCTCAGCGTATTTCGCTAGTCTCGACGCCCCCTTCTATTTTTGAAACACCATCTGCAGTACACGGGGGTCTTTTGCCCCCCTCCAACCCCTTCACTCGTTTCTAGCCTCTTCCATCGTCCTCCGTAGTATTTAACTTCAAAGTCAGTTTATTTATCCTATTTACTTGACTCCCTTTCATAGTCTCCTCCTATCACCCTTTGCCTTTTTACGTCTGCCACCACCCCTCACCCCTCTCCCTTCAACCCCCTAATTCAAACACCCCCTCCCCCCTCTTTAACTATCTCCACACCCTGAGGTATAGACTTGGGAGTTGAGTGAGAGCGTTTCTGCATCGTTTCGGGTATTTTCAGAGTATATGGGGCATCCGAAAGTAAAGAAATTAGCGGCGCTGAAATAATCATACATAGGCTGCTCAAAAAGTAATGCAACGGTCGACTTTTTGAGTGAACGAAAAAAGCTAGCAAAATTCGGGTTATAAATTCGTGGACAACCTGTAAATACTAATAAAAAGAGACATTTTTCAGCTCATTTGGTCAAAAATTGATCGAAATTAACAGTTTCTCCCGGGGCACCTCTTATGAGCATACTATGGTCCATGAGATTGTCAAAAAGTGGCTACAAATCAGAATGTGAATTCCTCATCAGTCTATCTTGTATAAGGCCAATAAATCGCTGAAAAACACCTTTATCAAGTCATTCAAACGAAAAAATGACACTGAAAAGTTTTAAAATCGAAAACGTTGATTTTTGATGACTTTATCTCACAAATTTTTGGTCCTTTTTTTCGATCTCAGACTATTGGAGCGCCTATAGGAATTTAGGGTACTTTTTGCAAAGGAAAAAAAGAAAAAGAGTGACAGTAATATATATATCTATGTGCGTGTATTGGAAGAAATTAAACAAAGAAGCTTTTCCTACAAGAATTTACACATTCAATTCATCTTAATGCATCTAAAGACTCCACATATTTTCCTGTACCTTCTCTAATTATAGTTGGAAAAGTTTCTTTGTTAATTTCTTCCAATACACGCACTTAACTGTCACTTGTTTTTTTTTTTTTTTTGCAAAAAGTACCCTAAAATCCTGGAGGCGATCGTGCGAGGTGCCTCGGGAGAAACTGTGTATTTCGATCAATTTTTTATCAAATGAGCTGGACATGGTCTCATTTTATTGATATTTACATACCGTCTACATAAATCCGCAAACGTAATTTTGCTAGTTTTTTTTTGTTCGTCCGAAAAGTCGACCGTTGCATTACGACAGCCTATGTATGAGATCCATCTCAAGCAAAGCGAAACCTGAAGTAGTCAAAAAGTAATAATCACAGAGGTACTATATGGTAAGGTTAACGCGACGGTAACAGACACCCTTAAGGGTACCTTCAGCGAATTCGGTCCATAACTATCGATAGATTCAATGGAATTCTAATGTTTTGGGCTTAAATGAAAGTTTAGACCTTAAGCTTTCATCTGAATGATCACATCATACTTTATTCAATGTAACAACAAGCTCAGAAAAAACAAAATAAAAATAAAGCCAGAATTTCCAGTGACAGACACCCTATGGTTGAATGAGCCGCCTCTCTGTGTCACATCAAAATTAAATCCCTTAAAAAAATTGGGGACACATTTTGTTGAAAAATCTCAACTTTCACGATCAATCCCAGTTATGAAAGAAATATTTTTAAAGCATTTTGAAAATCTTGCCGAAAAGTTGTCGGTAACCTTTTGTAAATATTTTAAAAATATTATAAAAATATGTATTTTTGCAAACATTTTTAAAATATTTTTATCAAAATTTTCTAAAAATGTTTTTAATAAAAGGTTTTTTAAAATATCGTCAAAGTTTTAAAAATATTTTTAAAACGTTGAAAATGTTTTAAAAATATGCTTCTATGCCTACGGAACAAAAATGTGCGACTGAACTCAATGTCCCCAAGTACGAAACATGTCTCCTCTCTGAAATAATCAAGTCAAAAACACAATTTTCTCTCTAATTCTAACCTTAAAAATCCTCCATGTTTGTTTACTCGACAGATTGCCACTCTAGATAATTGTTTAGTTCGTTGCTTCGTTGTCCATCATCGCAAACTGCTTTGAGATCTCGCAGGAAATCCTGAGAAATGCAAAAGAAACTGAAGACAACCGAAGAAACATTTAAACAAAAACGAGGATGGGAAATGAAAAGGAGAGGAAAAAAAAAAATCTTGCAAGTTGTTATACAGCACTTCAGCTTAACAACCCCTCGAGTTTTTATCGCTGTTAAAAAACCACTCGTTAAAACTTTTTTTTTTCTCCACCCTCCCCTCCACCCTCCCCTCCACCCGTACCTCCCACCCCTTACCCCTACAAATTATTTCGAAACATCTCAATTTTTCGTAATGTTTATGGGCGTCGTTATGGAAATGTGAAGTCATTCTGGTCTCATTTTACATATTTTGGAGACAGAGGGTCGGAGGGGGGTAGGAGGAAAAAAAAAACAAAAACAAAAAAATACCAGGGGATGGGAAGAGGCAGCGAAAGAAGAAAAAAATAGTGAGGGGGCATGCAGAGAGTTTGAATGAATAATGAAATTTATAAAACCTTCGTCCCCGACTTTCAGTGTGAAAATAGTAGGAGGGGGGGGGGTTGGTAAGGGGGGGTGGAAAAGGGCGGACAGTGCACCCTTGCGAGACTACCGTGATCGTCACGGGAACGTAACTTGCTGTCGGTAGAGAAGGGTGGGTGAGGGTGAGCGAAGAAGGGTGGGGGGGTGGTTGTATGTAAAACAGAAGAAATTACAGAGAATGAAACCAACCATGCAGCGTTGCCGTTTCTGGATAAAATTGAAGGTGTGAGTCATGCACGGAAATAAAGTATAAAAAAATACAGAGAGAGTGAGAGAGAGAGAGAGAGAGAGAGAGAGAGAGAGAGAGAGAGAGAGAGAGAGAGAGAGAGAGAGAGAGAGAGAGAGAGAGAGAGAGAGAGAGAGAGAAAGAGAGAGAAAGAGAGAGAGAGAGAAAGAGAGAGAGAGAAAGAGAGAGAGAGAGAGAGAGAGAAAAGAAAATGCATGTAGAATAACATTAAATTTTCTGTGACAACTGTGTAAGCAAACGTATACTTAGTAAATTTAAACTTTCTTTTGTTGCATTTCTTGTTTGTTGTGTTGGTTTTGAATGCGTTGTTTTTTATAGTTCCCGCATTCATCCCAATATTTTCCTCGCATATCGATGCGGTTTAGCATGAAAGGGGTCAAGTGGGGTACTTTAACTGCATTGCTTTTCTATAACTTAACTTAATTATAACTGCATTCCTTTTACTGCATTTCTTTCCTCCTTTTTTTTTTTTTCTTCGTATTTCCTCATTGTCGGTATGTTTGAATGTATAGCGAATTACGTGCAGAAGTGCAAAACTGTATAGTTCATAAAAAGTAAAATAAACCAATTTTGCCTGATAATTTCCTTGACCCCCCCCCTTTATGCAAAACTGTCGATATGTTCCTATTGATCAACGTATTTAATTCATCTATATATTTCACCACCCCCTTTTCCTTCATATGTATTTGCTCTCACATATATTTCCGTTTTTTCGGGGTACCCCTAATTTCCCTTTATCTCTTCAGATAACCCAATTTTATTTTCTTTTTTACCATACCAATGCCTCTCCTTACATGGAGCTTATCGCTTTATTTCCCATTTGTTTCACAGTGGAGACCAGACAGGCATCTGCACCAACGCAACATTAACTGTGGTCCATTAACTGCGCGTATGTTTTCCCCTGCCCTGACTCGCAAAACTTACAATTTGGCGACGTTGCATTTTGTCCATTTGAGCCCATGGCAGTCGATCGAATTCGAGGATGTCCACCGCGCAACAAATATTCCAATATTTTTCATGGATCGAGTTGAATGTTAAAAATGCGGCGTTGCTAGATTTCACGCTGCACTATAAATACAACGCCATGTTATCAATCTCTGTCAACAATCTCCTTTTCTGCACTAAAACATGTTTACCTTTTGTCCCGATCCGAACATATTTTAGGCGCAACTATACAGAGTAAACCCATAGCAGTTGGTTCCCTCCTGCATCAAGCCATCCATTTGATGTCGACAAAGAAAAGTATGAGACGAAGAAAATCAAATGAAATTCAGACGATATACAATTCATAGAAAATGCAATTTCAAATGCAATAATACACGGCAATGTAACCGATCTGCGAATATCTCTCCCTCTCCCCCCTCACTATCTCTCTCACTCCCCCTCTATCTCTCTCTCTCCCTTTTTCTGTCCATTTGAACAGTTGTATTAGAAAAGGATGGATGGAGGGATGGGGTTGTCACGCGACTATAGCTCCTATGTCTGTCTTTTTTCTCCCACGAAGAGAGTGAGAGAGAGAGAGAGAGAGGGAGAGAGAGAGAGAGAGAGAGAGAGAGAGAGAGAGAGAGAGAGAGAAGGATGGAGAAAGACAAGGAAAATACCGAGGTACTCAACTGCTCTGTAGGTACAGTCGGGGACAAAAAAGATGGTTAAACGAGTCCTTAGATTTTGACTGAGGTAGGCAACCCGCACTCTTCTGAAATTCAGTGAGATGAGTATTGTGGGGTCGCCTACGTCTAAGGAGTCGGTCGTCTGACATAATCTTTTTGTCTCCGACTG
>VMOF01000013.1:23725193-23773148 GCA_011764245.1 Trialeurodes vaporariorum
GCCCACCCCCCTTAAATATGTCGAATTTTTACCCTGCATATCCTGGTATACTGTTTTCACTCCATTTGAGATGGAAAGACGGTCTGCCGGTGACATTAGAGTCTTTTTTCGTGAGTCCAAAAAAAAGAGCTTATCTCCTCACCCAGCAATTTTTGTTTATTTTATATCTTGAAAAATACTGTCTACTTTTGATAGATTTTGTGTTTGTTTTGTTTGTTTGTTTTAAGTTTTTTTGTTTGATTGTTTTATTTTAACGTTTAAAATTAACTTTCTATTGGTCGACAGCATGTAGAAAATATGAGCAACAATTTTAGCTTTTCTTTTGCGAGAAGTTTTTAGCTTTAGAAGTCAATTTTAGCTTTCATCAATGTTTATACTTTTAAAATTCAGTCGACTTCAATACAACTTTTTAAATCTACACTGAAAAAAATAATTGCTAGATCTAAACCCGCTCAGAGTTAATTCAACTAATTCAATTAGTTAAAAGTATGGACACCACATTTAAATGTTGTTTCTACTATTTTAACTTTGCTTAAATTTACTAATTGTGAATAGTTCAACTGACCTTTTCATTTCTTGAATCTGCAAAATAATTACTTGAACTTACTAATTCACAAAAATTATCTTCCAATTATTTTTTACTAATTCATTAGTTCAAGCAACACATGAAGCATTTGAAATGACTAATTGTAAAATGTAGTATTTACTATTTGTAATTAGTTGAAAACACCAATGTCTCGGAGTTGATTTTACTCATTGGTTTACATAAAAGAACCTCTTGAAATGCTTGATTTTACTAATTCACTAAAATTCTGTAATAAATAGCGCATTCTGGTTGAGATATTGTGTACTAATCTCACTTGTTGTTATTGTTGCTGTGGAACAGTTATTAGACATGTAATTACACAATTCATCGATATACAGAGGATACACATTGAATTTACATACACAGACATATAGACATATATTAACTGGAGTTACAAATTTTACCTGAAGGTAGTGAGGTTTGAACCCGGGCCGCATCGGTGACATACTAGTGTCCTATCCATTGAGCTAGAATTGCTCGCGAAAAGTTACGACGAATATTTCCTATTTATTATAGTTTCATGAAATCCAACTACTCAAATGCTAGAAGTTTCTAATTGGAAAAGTTGTGTTGATCATTTTCATACTCCATTCAACTCATGCAATTGTTTGATTTTACTAATTCTTCGCAGTTCATCTTACTTTTTCTGATGGCTGGTTTCACAATTTCAATGCTAGAAGTTACTAATTGGAAAAGTTGTGTTTATCATTTTCATACTCCATTCAACTCATGCAATTGTTTGAATTTACTAATTCTTCGCAGTTCATCTTACTTTTTCTGATGGTCGGTTTCACAATTTCAATGCTAGAAGTTACTAATTGGAAAAGTTGTGTTTATCATTTTCATACTTCATTCAACTCATGCATTTCTTTGATTTTACTAATTCTTCGAAGTTCATCTTACTATTTTCAGGGGCGCAATTTCAGACTTACCAGGGGGGGGGGGCAAGGCCCTCCAAAAATTTGGATGACTTTTTTTTTTTTTTTTTTTTTTTTTTTTTTTTTTTTTTTTTTTTTTTGCCGTGCATCTTCAAAAAAATCTCTCTATATCTCTCTGATTTGCTTGGGGAGGGGGGGGGCAGGCCCTCCAAAAATTTGGATGACTCTTTTTTTTTTTTTTTTTTTTTTTTTTTTTTTTTTTTTGCCGTGCATCTTCAAAAAAATCTCTCTGACTTGATTTTTCGGCCACATTGAAAATCCTTGGGGGGGGGGGGGGGTATTGCCGCCCCCCCCCCCCCCCTGCTCTCCCCCAATTGGCGCCACTGACTATTTCTTATGGGTTATAGTAAATACTTTTTTGGGGACAACGTAGAAAGTGTAACATAGATGTTTCTCCCACCCCCTGTCTAACTTTTGAACGAGTTGAGATAAAAAATTACGATTTAGACCATCATTCATCGTTTTAGATGAATTTTTTTGGTCAGTCAAACCCCCCCAAGAGGGCCCTCCTGGGGGGCTTTCTCAAAAATTTCAAATAACAACCTCTATTTTGTGATATCTCGTTTAAAGCATAACATTCTAAGACTGTTAGCGCAAATCGAAGGTGAATATCGTTTTTCATTTTCGAAATGTCAAAAGTCTAAGTTCCATTTCGACCCATTTTCAAATAATCAGATCGTCCATTTGAAAAGTTGGAATTTAAAAAAGTATGTGTTTAAATTACTCTAAAAAGCAAGTACTTTTCAGAAAAACATATCATTTTGACAAAAGTTTAGTTAAAATTTGGCTTTAGAGCCCCCCAAAATTAATCAAAAAAATTGCCCCTCAAGGGGTCTTTCTCAAAAATTCCGAAGCGCGACTCTTATCGAGTTATATATTGCTCCAAAGAGCACACTAAACTAACAATTTTGGCGCAAACTGCAGGTAAATATCGTTTTTTGTTTTCAATACATCGAAATTTGAAAACGGGTGAAAATCCAACTTTGCTATTCGCTATATCAAAAACTAAGAATTATACTAACCTGTGGTTTGCGCTAAAATTCTCAGTTTAGTGTGCCCTTGTAAGCAATGTGTCACTCAATAGGGGTTGTGCCTCGGAGTTTTGGAGATAGACCCCTCGAGGGGCAACTTGTTTTTATAACTTTTGGGGGGCTCTAAAACCAAATTTTGTCTAAATTTATGTAAAAATGGTAAATTTTCTAAAAATTACTTGCTTTGTAGATAGCCCCCTAGCTTTTTAAATTTCGGCTTTCCAAATGGGAGATCTAATTATTTGAAAATGGGTCGAAATCGAACTTTTGACTTTCGATTTATCTGGAATGAAAAACGATATTCACCTTCGATTTCCTCAAACAGTCTTAGAATGTTATGGCTTTTTGAACGAGATATCACAAGGTAGGGGTTGCTATTTGAAATTTTTGAGATAGCCCTCCTGGGGGGCCCGTAGGTAACCCCCCCCCCCCTAAAGTTAATCTAAAACAATGAAGAATGGTCTTAACCGCAACTCTGGGATGCGGAAGGGTAAATTTAACTCAATATTAGTAGACTCAAATATTTGAATTGCGGAGGTTAAATAAATGAATTGCTGGATTCAAACATTACAGTTTAGTAGCTGGTGGTATGCAAAATGGAGAACTCGACATTTTACGGCGCTTCATGTGAAAGGCTAAATTTAACTCAATATTAGTAGACTCACATGTTTGAATTGTGTAACTTAAATAAATGAAATGCTGGATTCAAACATTCCAATAAGTAACTGGTGTCATGCAAATTGCATAACTCGACCTTTAACGGCACTTTATGTGAAAGGCTAAATTTAACTCAATATTAGTAGACTCACATGTTTGAATTGTTTAACTTAAATAAATGAAATGCTGGATTCAATCATTTCAATTAGTAACTGGTGTCATGCAAATTGCATATCTCGACCTTTAACGGCGCTTTATGTGAAAGGCTAAATTTAAATCAATATTAGTAGACTCACATGTTTGAATTGTTTAACTTAAATAAATGAAATGCTGGATTCAAACATTTCAATTAGTAACTGGTGTCATGCAAATTGCATAACTCGACATTTTACGGCGCTTTTTACTAAATAGTAAATCAAACTATTTCGAATTCTTAATGCAACTAATTATTTTCTTGAAACAACATTACAATTAGTAAAAATAAGAAGATAGACGGTTAGTTGATATAACTCATTTTTAGATACTTAAAAGAACCCAATAATATTGGTTAATTTAACACGCTCCTGCTTTGAAATTACTAATTCCAACTTACTAATTGCAATTAGTTGATTTTAGCAGTGGTTTTTTTTTTTCAGTGTACTTGGAAGGTCTTAACCCTTTGATTGCTGAGTTAGGAATGCAGGTACTGCCAGGGTGTGAATGGAAAACCGTGCAAATTTACGAATTGTTACGTTTTTTGATTAATTTTTTTTTGATTAATTTTTTTTTTATTTTTTTTTAAGAGTTTTGAGGAATCCAGTCACGATTGCGAGTATACTCGTCCGCAGCTCTAAGAGAAGAGGTTTCTCCGCCGCGAGTATACTCGTCCGTAGCAGTTAAAGGGATAATGGGCTTGACTCGTTAGAGTCTCCTTAATTATTGTCTTGCTATTATTTAACTGGTTGACAGTTAGTGGTTTTGGATGCAACCATTATATTATGATCTTAACTCATTGTTGATGCGAGTGAAGATAAAATTAAATCCTGTGGCGTAGCATGCGATTCTGAAACTTCGCGCAGTTCGTCCATTTGAATCCATGAAAAATATCGAATTATTCTGTGTTCGGTGAGCACCTTCGGATTCGATCTTTTATATGGATTTAAACAGACAAAATACTATGTTGCCAAATTGCTCGTTACGTCACTGATAAAATCCGATGAAGATGGAAATGAAGATCACAAATATTCTGTCCGGGAAATTCAGCAGTCGCATCCCCAGTGCGCCCGCCTCAGAAAACACTGTGAACTGCTCTAATCAAACATATGCCAGTCTTCTGTGAAATAAAATGGCTATTGATGGAAACAGAAGTTATGACGAAAATAAAAAAAATAAATGAATGAAAAAAAAAAGAAAAAAAAATGAAGATAAAAACTCCGCTCTTCTCGTCCGGTCCAACCGTATGCGCCTATCGCTTCTGTACGCATATCCAGCTACTACCCCGAGCAGAAATTATCTGTGGTAGTTTCGACTGCAATTTGTTATTTTTTTTTTTTTTATTTTTTTTTTTTTTGAGTAAAATATTCCCTGCGATAATTCTTTATTCCTAGGATTTCACCGATTGATTTTTACTCGGTGTTTTAATAAAATTGTTAGGTACCTTCAATTATGATCTAATCTGCGTCTGGTACACGCCCTTCAAACATATAACGATGGGTGCGCTCTCCCTGAAAATTGTGCATTGTGAGCCAATGGGGGTTTTCAGCTGAGCAGCACACCTGCTGTTTTATGGCCAGCTTCAAACATAAAACAATATGGGTGCGCCCTTACTGAAAACTGTGCATTGTGAGCAAATGGGGTTTTTTAGCTGAGCAGCACACCTTTCGTTTTTATGGGTCCTTCAAACGTAAAACAATGGGTGCGCCCTTACTGAATACTGTGCATTGTGAGCAAACTGGGTTTTTTTTTAGCTGAACAGCATACTTTTTGTTTTTGTGGGTCCTTCAAACATAAAACAGTGGGTGTATTCTTCCAGAGAATGGAGCTCTAGCAAACTTTTGCTACAGGTGATTGAAAAGTTAATTCTTGCATAAAAACCTGTAAAAATGACTATGATTACACAGTAACAAAGTTACAATTTTCACTCTCAGAATCTGTCTTAACCCTTTGAAGACCGCAGGTTATTTCAAAAGAACACCACTCTTTCTTTTACACAGGGAAGGTATAGTTAACTGTTCGTACTCGCGGGAGTTGGGATTGCCTATAAAAAGAATTGAAGGTGCTCGACTGAACCTTGTCTTGTTGGTGGTTTCATCGATAATCTCGTTTATTCGGAATCATGAGACTGGGACGATGTGAAATGGACTAGAGGAGAAAAACGAGTAAACTCAGACTTGGTCCATAAGGGGTTAATGGCGGAGCTATATACGCAGATATCAGCGGATATATCTAATTTGAGACATACCACTGTTTTTCCGTCGAGGTAGTGTCAAATTAGTTAGACAGGAATCTTCCATTTTACAGCTGTTTTCTAAAATTACTGAATTTGAGACTCTTTTAGTGTAATTTTCGTGATTTTCGCTGGTTTTTACATCAGAGTTTATAACTTAATCATTTGCTTTCAAAGCAACAAAAGTTTGCAAGAGCCCCGCATAACGTGCATTGTTAGAAAATGAAAGTTTTTAGCTGGAAGAGCACGCGCATCACGCAACTGTTATTTTATGGGCTCTTCAAACCAGTAACGAGGCGTGCGATTTGGCAACGTTCCTTTTTCCCATATAAACACATTAGAAAGGTCGAAATGCCTGGTCATCGCCGATGACTGAAGCGTTCGACTTTTTTGGTGAATTTAATTGGAGGAAGTGCATTGTTGCCAAATTTCACGCCTCGCCACTGCTTCAAACATAAAACAATGGGTGCGCTCTTCCCGAAAATGTTGCCGTGTGAGCAAATGGGCTTTTTTTTTTTTTTTTTTTTTTTTTTTTTTTTTTTTTTTTTAGCTATAAACAGAACACCGTTTTATGAGTCTTTTCCGGAAATATGTGTTCGTTTTTCTTTTTTTTATTTGCTGCTTATTGTTGTGCTCAACGAACACGCTGGGTTCGGGTAAATTTGGCAACCATGGGGGCTAAAGTGGGCGATGGGCGAATAGAGGCCGGACGACAATTTTTTATTAACGCCAACTTCGCGAGTCTCGTCTAGTCTCGTCTGGAGGAGTCAGTGTGAGGAGCATCGTGTTTAAAAATTGCGACCATGCCGCCGTCCGTCGCGGCCGTCGGCGACGCGTCTGTTTTGAACGCGAGGCATAGTTGCCACATTAGGCCATAAAAAATTCTTGATTTTGTATAGATCCTCACGGAGGGTGTGTGGGACCGGGGAATCCGGAATTTATTAGGAAATGGTAAACCTTATTCAGAAAAAAGAAGGACGTGCTCTAGACACGATCTTTATACACACCACACGGAGAAAAAAACTTCGGTTCATATGGAACGTCGAGGGTGTTTGGTTCCAGTAACCGAAGTTTTCAGTTGTAAGTACCGAACTTCAGTCATGAGTACCGCAGTGGTTCAGTAGGAACGAAATGTGAGTCATAGTGTTAGTCACACTTACCAAAACCTCCGGTACTCCTAACTGAAGTTCGGCACTCACAACCGAAAGCTTTGGTTACTGTAACCGAACACCTCGGTGTTCCATATGAGCCGAAGTTCAGTTCTTACAACCGATTTAAAAAAAAAATCGGTTATAAGAACTGAACTTCGGCTCATATGAAACACCGCCGACACCGACGTGTTCTTTTACAGTAACTAAAGTTTTCGGTTGTTAGTACCGAACTTCAGTTAGGAGTACTGAAGGTTTCGGTAAGTGCGACTAATACTATATGACTCACATTTTGTTCCTACTGAACCACTTCGGTACTCATGACTGAAGTTCGGTACTCACAACTGAAAACTTCGGTTACGGGAACCAAACACTCTCGGTGTTCCATATATGAACCGAAGTTTTTTTCTCCGTGATGTACGTAAAGTGCTCTGAGCACAAACATCAGATTCTGGACACGACAGGATGCGTTTTAGACACAAACTCAACCTAAATAGATCGCGCTCAGATTTCGTCCCGGTACTGGTGTGTACGTTTCGTGTCTAGAACACGAAAAGTTCTGTCTAAAGCAGGGGTGCAAAATGTGCCCGATCTAGCGATCCGCGGATCGCGTGAAAGTGAGGAAATTTCTAGAAAAGTGAGGAAATTTGTCCAAATATTTTTTTTTTGTTTTTGTTTTTTGTTTTTAATAATGGCAATAAGGATTTCCCAGGAAAATAGTGTAAAAAATGAGAAAATATAGGTCATTTTGAGTATATAGGGTATTGAAATGTTAAAATAACCAAAAAAAAGTCATCATTTTCAAATTTTTGTGAGGAAATTTTTTAAAATCCTGTGAGGAAATAAGTCATGGATCGCGTGAAACTTCCGAAGTTTTGGAACATTTTGCACCCCTGGTCTAAAGCACGTCCATTTTAATCTGTTAAGATGATTTCCATAGGTACATTAATTCGAACCGTGGCGTGAACACCACAACTCAAAAAGTCAACAGTTGTAGGTAAAACCTTCTTAGATGTCAATCCGATGGATACGGATAGCGCCACTAGTCGTTTTTGGAAAGAGTCGTGTTTTTGGCATTTTAAATGGAAACCAAAGAAGAAAAAAAACAACGTAAAATCCAATAACGTCAGCACCAGCAAAATTATTTTTCGGATATTTTGAGCCCAAAACGAGCAAAATTAGTTACGAATGGGGCTCTTGCAAACTTTTGCTGTGCGGGCTGATGAATAGTCCAATCTGATATAGAAACCAGCAAAAATCACGAAAACCGCACTAAGAAAGTCTTAAATTCAGTAATAAACTCACGTTACTGCTAAAACGTCAAGTTCGTAATGGCGGTTCAACGCAGGTATCATGGGAGATTCCTGTCTAATTTGTCACTTTCTCTAAGGAAACAGAGATAATTATGTCACAATTTAGATAGGAATCTCCCATGATACCTGCGTGTCTTTCCGCCATCAAGCCATCAAGCCAAGAGTGGATTTCGTGATTTTTTAGTGTACTCATCGTCTTTTTAACAGGTTTCTATGCAAGAATCAACTCTTCAATCCCCTGTAGCAAAAGTTTGCAAGAGTCCCATTAAATCCGTAAATTATGAAATTCTTTTCGCCACAAGTGAGTTTCAGGTGAAATCAGGGAATGAGCCCAATTCACGACTAAACAAGAGCCTAGACACATTTTGAAAATGCTGTGGCGGGAAATCAGGTGATATTTTCTTCAGTTCTGCCGTTTAGCGTAGAACTATACGAATTTTCCCATGCACCTCAATCTAAAATGTTTGAATTTCCCCGCGAAATTTGGCAATACTGGTATTTAGTTCAATTTGGCAACCATGCAACGAGGCATCGCGTCGGTCACCGGCCGCGTCATCACGGCGACGCTATAGACGTTTCGTTACGTCATTTCCGACTCCGTTATAATCTTCTCCCTTCCTCGCCCTCATCCCTCTCCCGCCGCACTTCCTTATCCGAAAGGGATTTCTCTCTTTTTCTTTTGGGAGAGGGACCGGAAATGGACTCCACCGTGAAATTCGTGCCGCTGCCTCCCTCCCTTGTAATTATTCCCCGCTCTGAAAAGGAAGAAGAAGAAAAAAAAAGATTACATCATGAATTGCAGAGGAAAGAAGAGAAATATACATGGTAAGGTGGTGTCCTATCACCGGAAAAAAAACCTGGTAAGATCTATTATCATGGTTCTGGTACAGTCGGGGACAGGAAGAATGTAAGACTACTCCTGACAGTATAGGCTACCCCGCAATACTTATCTAAATGAACGGTTTTGTCGCATACTTTTGCCACAGAATACTCTAATCAGAACGGAAACTCCCATAAGAGCCAATGGAAACAAGATTTGGAATTTACTGGCACAAACTGGCAACTGTGCCTACTCACTTCTCAAGATGGCGCACATGCTTTTTCAGGCTATACAACCAATCCAGAGACAAATAGAGACGGAGCACTACGCTAAAATACATAGGGAAGATTTGAGGCACTCTGAATTTTCGGGGATTCAACAAAATAACATGTAAAACAACAGTCAACACCTTGCGACGTCGCATGGTGTTGAACGGTGACATTCGGAAAACACGGAGGGGGATAGGCGGGAAGTGAAGAGGAGGGTGCTCACCATTCAACACCATGCGACGTTGACTGTTCTTTTGTTGAATCCGCGAGAATTCAGAGTGCCTCTGCTGCAGCCAGTTAGTGCTCCGTCTCTATTTGTCTCTGCAACCAATCACAACTCGGCCAGTTGCCGAAGATCTGCCGAAGATTGCCGAAGATTGCCGAAGATGCTCACTCTCGAACATGGCGGCCCGAAGTAAAGAATGTTTCAAAATGAATTAGAGTTTCCGTTCTGATTAGAGTATTCTGTGCTTTTGCTATAGCGTCGCATGGAGGGATGATTCGGGTGCAAATTATAGTGGCGTGGCCTGCAATTTGGCAACGTTGTAATGTGTCTATTTAAACCCATGTAAAAGCTCGAATTTCAAAGGTGTCCACCGAACACCCAATAGTTCGATCTTTTTAATGCATACAAATGGACACATTACAACGTTGCCAAATTGCTCGCTACGCCACAGGTGTAAAATCGTGTGAAAATCACATTGAGAGCATTTCGATAGTCTCAAAATCCAGTAATAAACTTACAAAAGTCGTTTTAAAGAAAGCCTAAGATGGCGGTTGAAAGGGCGAATCAACGCTGCATGCGCATTCACCACGAGCAGCGAAGGTGGCCGACGACGGCATTCGACAAAGTAGGTACTTGCTTGCCAGGGCTGCCGTTTTGCGTATAATCAATGCTATTTTTCAATTCACCGATGATTCCACCGGTTGAGAAAAGATTACACAGTTCAGTTCAGTGTATGACTGCAATGCACGAAAATACTCTGATCTGTAATCTTTCCTCAATCGGTGGAAACTCCGTTGATTAATTAAAATATCCGCAAGTTTTTTAAAGTCATCGACGACTCCACCGGTTGAGAAAAGATTACAGATGCGAGTATTTTAGTATATTACAGTCATGCACTGAACTGAACTGTGTAATCTTTTCTCAACCGGTGGAATCATCGGTGAATAGAAAAATAGCATTGATTATACGCGAAACGGCAGCCCTGTTGCTTGCCCGGCCTTTCCTTTTCAGAATTCCGTCAAATCGACACAGGACGTAATATATTCACCATAGTAATCACAAACAATAACGAGAAAGTAAAATTTACCGGAAGAAACACACAGATATGACACAAAATGTATATGTGTTATGAGGAACTAAGGCGTTTGTTTACATTCTAACCAACATTATCGATTGCTGTCGTCGGCCATCTTTTGGTGCCCGTGGTGCATGCTTGCAGGATTGATTTGCCCTTTCAACCTCCATCATAGGCTTTCCTTAAAACACCTTTTTTGGGTTTCATGAGTGGATTTTGCGATTGTTTGATGCTTTCAAAGTGATTTTCACGCTATTTTACGCCAGATCCCACCCTCTACACTACACTCTCTCTACTCTACACTAGTAGAAGTATGCAATAGACCCATTGCAGGCGTCATTTTCCCTTGCAGCACATAGCGAGCTAAATTGATGGCATCGCCGGAAAAAAGGTCTTTTCGCCAAATTTCCGTCTGATACAGAAAACATTGAGAAAGGTGTAATTTACTGCAGTATGGGGAGGCGCCTTCAATTTGTGATGTAGGCAGAATGAATACCTTGGAAGGAATTTGACTCCTCACTCAATCCGAGCGAACGATTGTCGTATCAAAGAAATAAACTGGTCTTGAAAGGGTTAAAATAGGATATTTGCTCTTAAATTCGATAATCTAGAAGTAAACAAAAATTTGCCATCACAACATGAAACATAAAATTGGCAAAGGAACAGAGAAAGCTTCGAAGGGGGATCTGAGGGGGGGGGGTGAGACAGAAAGAGACAGCAATGAGTATAAACGACTGATGCGAGAGCCGGAGAGACGGGAAAAGAGAGGAGAGGAGAGGAGAGGAGTGGAGAGGAGAGGAGAGGAGAGGAGAGGAGAGGAGAGGAGAGGAGAGGAGAGGAGGGAAGGCCGAAGTTTAAAAGATGAAGAAGATGGGTTTTATTTGTCATAAACAGAGGTTACGACATCTGATAATATACCTCCAAAACTAGGTTGCAATAAAAGTCAAGACAAACATTTTGAAGGACGGTTTTGTTGAAACGAAAAGAGCCGAATATGAGGGTGAGGGCACTGAGGGCGGGTGGAGGAGAGGGGAGGGGTCAACATTTCGGGGTCACACCTGAAAAAGAGAGAGGAAAAATTTGCAGAGTTTCATTTTTATGGTATTTTTTCCCCTATTTTTTCTCAAAAATAATCCACGACTAGCGTATAAATGTAAAAGAAATTAAACTACAATTTTTATCGGTCAGTTGCGCCGCTTTGCCTCTCGTACAGTGGCGGCTCGTGAAATGTGATACATCGATGTCCACTCCATTTAAAACTATAGAAAAGTATCGATTTCTCGGGGTTCAATTGCACCCCCTGAAGATCGATACTTTTCTATAGTTTTAAATGGAGTAGACATCGATGTATCACATTCCTGAGCCGCCACTGCTCTCGTAGAGTCTCTATGAAAGTTACGCTGATTTCAGCTTTCAATTCTCCAATTATTCTGTTTGGAACTTTCAGATTAGTTTTCTGTGGTTCCATGTTTTTTCATGATTTTTCGAATGGGCAAAATAATAGTCCACCGCTAGCTCCATGCGGAGGAACCGGCCGCCGGTTTGCACTCAAATCCCAATTGCATATGTAATTCGTCTATTTAGTGGCGTCGCGTGCAATTTGGCAACAATGTATTCTACCCATTTAAACTCATGTAAAAGATCGAAATCAGGGGGTGCACAGTGCACAAGGAAAATTCGATGTATTTAATGAGTTTAAATGGAGCGGTTCCATTGTTGTCAGATGGCACGCGACGCCACTGCGTCTATTACTCTCGCATTGCGAGTACATTCAGAGATGGGTTTTGATTGATTGATTCAGTTGATAAAAGGTTAGGGGAGGGGGGTGAAAAATTCAGCGCTAAATGAGAGGCACATACCAACAAACCGAAAGCTGTTAATTCAATATCTCACAATTTGAATCGATCAAAGGAACATAAGCGGTTTGAGCCTGCATGGCCTACCAGAGGGACGAGGGTTCTCGGCATCTGGGCTAATGGTTCTGTGAATGCGGGGGGGGGGGGGGGGGGCTCTGCCTCTCGTGGATCCCGAGATGACGACATATGACGCTGCGCCGCGCGCCCTCTGCGTTAAAAAGATGCATCATGGCGCTCGGTCCTCGGTCAAACTAATTGACCTCCCCGGTCCCTATTTTTCAAGCTGATTATTACTCGCACCAACCCCCCCCCCTTCATGCACTTCAAGTTATTCAAGAAGACTCAGTTGTCGATTTGTCGTAATTTAATTCGGGGGAAGGGGCAAGACTTCTTAGACCGCGCCGCGCAGTGCAGCGATTAACTCCAATTTCTAAAATGTTTGAGTTTTTGGTATGACGTAATATATGAAGGGTCGTCCTCTATGGTCTAGTTGTTAGCGCAAGTGACTACTGACCCAAGGGTCCCTGGTTCGAGTCCCGGCCAGAGCGACGTGATCTTGTACCCTGTGCACTGTTATAAATATGCCGGAAAATCCGAATTGAAAATCGGGGTTAACATAAAAATGAAGGTAATATTTTACTTTCATGCGTAGTAAGAATAGAGTGCACTGGGAGCAGTGGCGGTCCGTGGGTCAAAAAGTGGGGGGCTTGAAAAGTCAAAAAAAATGTCGGCAAAAATCGATGAGCTTTTTTTTTTTTGCTTTTTACTTATTTTTGGCTTTTTCGATTTTCTTTTCCCCCTTTCGCTTTATTCGTTTTCCTTTTTCCTCTTCCTCTTTCTCTTCTTTTTTCTTCTTACTTTTCTTTTTTCTTCCTTCCCTTCTTTTTCTCGCTTCTTTCAAGCCCCCTTCCCAATAAAAGTGGGGGGCTTGAGCCCTCAAAGCCCCCCCCACGGACCGCCACTGACTGGGAGTAATGAGTGGAAAGTACTATCTAGAAGAGTGTGCACGCCTCTTCGGTGGAGTCTCATAATTTTTTAACCCCGGAAAAGTGCAAATTATGACTATCTCTTTCCTCCTTATCACGCACCATTTTCTACTTCGCAAATATCTTACTCCGAAAACTATTCACCGGAATAAATCACGGCTTTCATGTAACCGGAGTCAAACATTTCCAACAGTGTGATGGTGGATGTTTATTGTTTCTTAACTCTCTGTGGTGTCTTCCAGAGCAGCCGTGTCCTGTATATATTTAATGACATTTTTCAATCCGCACGGATGATTTAACCGGTTGAGAAAAGATTACTCAGTCCAATTCAGTGTATGACTTAACGAATTTTCGCGATCGAATATCATAAACAATACCAACCTAACTACATATTCGAGGAAACTCAATTATGTTTTTAGATGTGCTTTTGAGGCATCGATGGGATCAATTCGATTTCGAATTCACCTCCGAACTTGAATTCAAAATCGAATTGATGCCGTCGATAACTGAAAACACCGAAAAAGTTCGAAAAACGCGATCCAGTTTCGTGTCATCCACTGTTGTGATGCGTAGGTTGGCAATGGTTTTGTCGAATATATCCGTCGCGAAAATTCGCTAACTGTAATGCACAAAAATACTCACATCTGGAATCTCCAGATCCAAGATGGCCGACAAAAGCGGAAAACATTGTATACTCTTTCCAGAAAACATCGGGCTATTTTCTGCTTTTCTGGAGAGGGAAGCCCAACGTTTTCTGGAAAGAGTATATAATAATTTCTGCTTTTGTCGGCCATCTTGGATCTGGATTTTGAACTGCGCGCTACTGACTTCGTGGCGCGAAGTCAGATGAGCATACCTATTAATATGTAACCTTGATTCAGAAAGTTCATTCTCGACTCTCATTGGCTAGATTTTTCACCGATCAGCGGCATCAGTTAGCAATAATCAATTCTTGAAGTGAATGATATTCGATCGCTAAAATTTGCTTGATAGCTCTCGAAAACATTGAAACTTCGATCGATACATCGAACATTGCACGAGCCTACAACAGACCCATCGCTGCACAACATTTAGGAATCATTTAACGGATAAAATTTACCCCTTCCGTTTCTTTTTTCAGTGTGAATAGCTCCAATGCGGATGTCTGGCAACAAGTGGTGTGCTCTGGCGGATCGAACTAACATTTTTCACTTGTGTGAATTGTTCATCCTCCTCCTCCTCCTCCTCCTCCCCCTCCTCCCCCTCCTTCCCCTCCTCCTCCTCCATCCAGCTCCACCCTTATGCGGTCACCTCCGTTTTTGCCTAGTCATCACTCCGGCATCTCCGGACATTTATATTAATGACGTCATAACAGCACTCACGCGCGATGATGGAATGATTTTTTCTTTTTTTTTCTTTCTTTCTCATCACTTAAATAAAATTACTCTTAATTACTCTTGCGTTTTCTCATGGGTGCATTACTCGTGGGGGCTTTATGGCCTCTTATATTCCTCCTCTGCAAGTCGACCCTACTGCCCCGGCGGCCCCGGCCCGGTGCGCCAACCAACGGCCAAAGTGTGGAGGCCAAAGGGCCTCTCCCAATTCTCTCTCTTTCTCGCTGTTACCAATTGCCGAATGGCATCACAAACCGGAAACTGATTTTGAAGAAATTGAATGGACCTATCGATTAGTCCAGTTTTATGAATGATGATTTGTGTATCACCATCTGTCCGATGCGTGGATGTGATGCGGCCGTATAAATTGGTTCATGACGCGGAGAGGCTCTTGATAATTAGGATAATAGAATTAATTAGCGTCGAGTCGCCATCGGTTCTGTCTGGTTCGGGCGGGTTCCGCGAGGCAGTGTTGCTAGATCTCCGTATAAATGAACACATTTTACTTGAGAAATAGGATTACTATCCGATAAAATGGCAACACTGCCGCAAGGTTTTTGAATTCTCAAGTGCGAGCGGGGAATTGAAGTAATGGGCAATGCCCGATTGCCCGCACAGAGCACAGCGCACGCAGCCCATCCATAGTATCCAGCCTCCCAGGCTCCGCTGTATATGACGTCAAATTCATTAACATCGGCTATACGGCGAAACTGAACGTATATACGTGGGATGTGGGTGTTCGGTTCTTTTGCTATGAAATTCCGCAGTGCCCCCGGCACTAGGCCGTAAACAATCAGGGAATAAAAAAAAAAAAAAAAAAAAAAAAAAAAAAAAAAAAAAAAAAATGAATGCATGTAATGAATTAATGACGCTTTGCGGCATATTGAATAGATCGGTCTCGTGTGTGATGTTCAAGCGGCAAAATTCGCCCTTCTATTTCTGCACCACAAATCACTCTTTTCCCTGTATGGTGCCTTTCGGGTACTCACCGATGACTCAGCTGATATAGAAATCCATCGAAATCATTTACCCTATTGCACCGGTAAACGGCTAGAAGTCGGTCACAAGACGTGGTGCGTAGTCAACGATTGTCAATAAACGCACTCCAGTGGCGTAGCGTGCAATTTGGCAACGTTGTATTTTAAGTCGATCTCAAATAATAAAAGGTAATCCAGCAAAGAAATTGATCGACGATCACAACACACAAAAAAGAGGTATAAATCGGTCGTGACAAATACGGACAGTGGACACGTAACCTCTGTTGCTGTGAGGTTGTTCGGTTGTGTCGTTGGGCTATGGAAGGGAGCGATGATACGGCGTCGGCCATCTTTGATGTTCATGGTGCATGCATACAGGTTGTCTCAATATTTTATCGCCATATTGGATTTCAGTTAAACGCCTTTTATGAGTTTATCACTGCATTTTATGACTTTCTAATACCGCTAATGAGCTTTTCACGAGATTTTACACCAGAATCAACCCTCCATAACGCTGTAGCAAAAGTATCAGTAGCGGCTCGTGCAATCGGCAACAACGTATTCTCTCCATTTAAACCTATGTAAAACAATCGATCTTCAGAAGGTGCAATTGAACCCCCATGATATCGATACTTTTGCATAGGTTTAAATGGCAAATAAGCGTGGTTGCCAAACTGCACGAGCCGCCACTGAAAAGTATGCAACAGACCCATTCATTCAGGCATTATTTTTTTCAGAGTAGATAAGAATCCCTGCATAGC
Organism: Trialeurodes vaporariorum; assembly: GCA_011764245.1. Taxonomy (NCBI): domain Eukaryota; kingdom Metazoa; phylum Arthropoda; class Insecta; order Hemiptera; family Aleyrodidae; genus Trialeurodes; species Trialeurodes vaporariorum. The sequence goes on from VMOF01000013.1 coordinate 23,741,635, forward strand.
TCCGCCATTAACCCTCTCAGTACCACGCCCGAGTAAACTCGTTTCTGCGATTATAGATCTGCCTCACGAAATTTCAGTTTTGTATTCACAGCAGTTACGACTCCAAACTGTTAATTGAAAAAAAAATGATTATTAGAGCGCCTTCAATCCAGCGAGTATGCAAAATCAGCACCACAGTGTAGGAATATTTATCTACCCACTTAATTTGAGCGAATGAGATTTGATTTGTCTCCGTAACCTGTAGTCCAGGGCAGATATGATGAAAAAGGGGGTCTATGCTACATTTAATGTAGGAGAAGGTTTTTTCGTTGATACCTATGAGTTTTTGGTCGCTGAATCCGAATCTGATGTTTGCTTACTGATGTTTGGTAGCTGAAGGGTTTAAGCCCGATTCTGAGAGTGAATTTGGTAATTTTTTAGTGTAAAAGTACCCATCGTCATTTGTACAGGTTTTTATGCAAGAACCAAATTTTCAATCCACTGTAGAGCAAAAGTTTGCAAAAGTCCCCACTATCGGTGAATTGAAAGCTTTCGAACCACTGTGCGATTGGCGTGGAGAAGCCGACGCAGCTACTTTTCAACTTGTCAAAGGAGCAGAGGAGTGGGTTGGAGAGGGGGGGGGGGTTGAAGGAGAAGAGGGGAGGGGGGGGGTTGAACTTAGAGCTGCGCTATATCAAACTGTACTGTGTTCGAATGTTAGTTCTACACAATAAATATGCTGATCGATGCGTTTTGGAATTCTGGGATTAAGTCAGGACGGGAATCTTTTGGGACAAAGCGAATCCTCGCGACTGCTGGTGGGTGGTGCGCGCAGTTCGTGAAAATGCCGAGATGTGTTGACGTCTCCTACATTCGTCGTGACAAGCGATAAAGAAGAATCGATGTTCAGGGAGCTCAAGTTTATGTCCATTCAATGCCAAATAGAAAAGAAAAAAAAAAATAGATCAAGAAATATTGCGTCGACAATTTTAAAATCGTAAACATTCTGCGAAAATAACACACACTAAAACTAAAAAAAATAGCACTAACACGAGCAGATCCAGAAATTTTTCTGTCTCCCTCTTGTCTTGTCTTGAGCGCATGTGTTAGAAAAGGATATAGAAACAGAAACTGAAGTGACGTGCACTGCTAAAAACCGAAAAAAATCCGGAGTGAAAATCGGAGCAAACAAAAAAAATCCTTAGAGCCATTTTTAGGAATTTCAATTTTTACCCTATTTTAGGGGTAAAACCCCCCCCTAACAACCCTCAAATTCAATTTTAAGAAAAAACAAAAAAAAAAAAAAACGCCTCTAGCACTATCTGAAAGAACCCCTCTTGCCAAATTTGGATGCTAATGGACCCATAGGTTAGAAGTTATGATGTAGGAGTGTGGGACGGACAGACATTTTTTAGGAATATGATTTTTGAGTTCAGGGGGACCTGAAATGCCAAGATATGGAAAAACCCCAACTTCGAAATTTTTCATGATGACAATACTTTCTCTCCTTAGGGGGGAGTGAGAAAGTAAAAACGAAGGTACGTTTTACTCCAATGCGGATCTACTATAAGAATGGTGCAGTGAAATTTCGTTGTGTGGAACGTCCTCCAAGTGGAATATCTCGCCAAGTGGAATTTTTTTCCAGCATCGTGAAACCTTCAATACTTCAACCGGAATTTCCTAAGTGGAACTCTCGTTAAGTGGATTATTTTTTTCGGGCAGGACCGAGGCTCCACAATACGAACTTCACTGTACAAGGATAAATATACAGCGAAAGTTCGTTGAGTGGAACCTCAGCCCTGCCCTGAAAAAATTCCACTTATTCTGAAAGTTCCACTTAGGAAATTGCGGTTATAGTTTGGGAGGTTTCACGATGCTGGAAAAAAATTCCACTTGGCGAGATATTCCACCTTGAGGACGTTCCACACAACGAACTTTCACTGTACTTTTTTCCATGATTTAGTGTACTGCGGGCAGATCCAAATCTTGTTTCAATTGGCTCTTATGGGAGTTTCCGTTTTCATTGTATTAGCAAACGCAAAAATGTTGCACGCGGATGCTTTAATTACAAGAGGATTCGCCGCTTATTTCGGATCCCTGACTGCTAAAACTTTTTTGCGTTTGATAGTACATTCTGTGAATCGTATTGGCAATTTTAAATTTCCGATTTATTGATCGCCAAATCGGTTATTTCTACCCACTGTGGCACCCCTAGGTCGGTTTGTCTGTTGATTCAGAGTCTCGACATCACGCGCGAACTCTAGCGGCCGCGGGCTGCGCGACTCGATGCGATGCGAACTTTGAGCGCGCGCGAAGACGCTTCGCAGACGTTTCAGTTTTGTGAACACGCGGCAAAACGCAGCTCTTCGCGTACATAGGGGGCGGGCTGAAAGTTTCGGGGGTGAAAGTTCCTCCGTTTTCTCTCTCGAAAGTTTTCCTCAAAGCTGGAGGCGAATCCGCGAGCTTGGCTTTGGCGCGGAGCGACGCGGCATAAGAGAGTCAGTCGACTCACGACGCGACGCACCATGGTCTGAAAACGTCAAAAAGTGAACCAAAAATCAGAAAGTAAATCAATAATCAATTTATATCATTTACAAAACTTTCAAGATCAATTTTAATCACAGATAACACTTTCGTTACTATAGTATAAATTAAATCTAGAAATGTCACCGGCAAGTTATCAATGGGTCTCTTGATGGGCAAACTTTTGTTAAAAGCAAATGCATTGTCAAATCTGATGTAAAAACCGCAGCAAAAACAGCAAAAATCACACTATTAAAGTGAAAAAGTCAGTAATAAACTTAGTAAACTGCTGTGGCGGAAAGATCGTAATGGCGGAGCAACGCGCAGGTATCATGGAATATTCGTGTTTAATTTGACACTTTCTTGACGGAAACACAGAGATATAGTGAAAGTTCGTTGTGTGGAACCTGGAACGTCCTCTAAGTGGAATATCTCGAGAAGTGGAATTTTTTTCCAGCATCGTGAAACCTCCCATACTATGACCGCGATTTCCCAAGTGAAACTTTTACTAAGTGGAATATTTTTCGGGGCAGGACCGAGGTTCCACACTACGAAATTTCACTGTATGTCTCAAGTTAGATAGTAATCTCCACTTATGATACTTGCGTATCTCCGTAATTGCATCCTTTTCTGAGAGTAGATTTTGCGATTTTTTTATAGTGTACTCATCTTCATTATTTCAGGTTTTTAAGTAAGAATCAACTTTTCGCAATCACCTGTAACAAAAGTTTGCTAGAACCTGATTTAGCTCGAAAGGTCGAAATGAAGATGATTTCTGATGATTTTTTTCCCGGTGATTTTTTGTCCATTTTTTTTTTTTATCACTGACCAGAGTGCGATAGAGTGCGGCGGGCGGCGGCACACACACTCCACGGAAGAATGCCTCCCCCCACCCCCCACCCTCCGCCGCACAAACCTCCCTCATCCACCTCCTCCATGTGCCAAAGTTCAAAGAAAATGGAACTATTTTTGTCACCCTCGGGACATGCACTCTCACACAGTATACACTACCACTCACACAAAAGCCACTGCGACGCATGTAGAGAAGTTCGCATAAAACACACACACACACACACACACACCCACTCTCACACAAGTTTTTGTATACAGATATGCACTTGGACACATTCACGCATATCGTCATAAATGCAGAACTTGACGCGGCGCAATATTACGAATGCTTTTGTTTCCGAGGTGCGCTCGGTTCGCACTCACTTGCGGATCCAGGAATTCATCCTTCTCTCTCTTTCCTCATCAGAATGCGTGTGTTAGAAGGATAGAACAGGGGCAGTCACGTGATTTTCGCCTCCTCTTCCATCCTTTTCTAACGCATGCGTTCTAATGGGAAAAGAGGGAGAAGGAAAATGTCTTGGATCCGCTAGTGATGATCGCACTCGCCTCCTGCGCGCCATCTCGGCGCTCCCTCTGTGTGTGCACTGCAGTATACTACGAAGGAGGATTGGGGAGGGGGGGGTGTTGCCCCCTCCCTCCCCATTGAACCAGCTGCCACCTTTTCTTACGTCGCATTGTGAGCACACGAAATGTGTGTTATCGCCTGAGACAATATATAATAGAGACCACGCAACATCTATCTTGCCCATGTTTGCGCACGGTGTCAATTTTTTTTTTTTTCGGGGTCTCAACAGAACACCGCAAACTTGGTCCATACGTTGACTGATGAGAAACGTCGTTGAGATATTTGCATAGTGAATCCGAAGCACCGAAATTGCATCAGGCAACGTACGTATGGGCCGTGTTGGATGGTGCACCCTCATGCTCCCTGTGTTAATTCCTGTTGAGTCCCGAAAAATAAGTCAGCCACCGCACGCACGGCTAGTGCGTGGTCTCTATTATATACTGTCTCTGGTTATCGCTGACAAAAGTACAAAATTCAAAGTCTGTGAATTTTTGAGGCGGAAGTTCGTCCTTCGGTTTTCCCTCATCGGCTTTCAGTGTGCAAGAAAGTATTCGCAACATCTCTGCCCCCCCCCCCCACCTCGCCCCAAGTTGGATGTTATGAGAGGAAGGAGGAAGAAGGAAAAATTGAAATTGAGTGGTCGGGGCCAGGGCCGAATGACTCTAGGGCAGTGGCGCCGCGTGCAATTTGGCAACAATGTATTCTATCCATTTAAACTCATATAAAATATCGAATTCAGGGGGTGCACAGTGCACAAGGAAAATTCGATATATTTAATGAGTATAAATGGAGCAGTTACATTGTTGCCAGATGGCACGCGACGCCACTGCTCTAGGGTGTCTTTTTAAAAAAGGAAAAAAAGAAGTCATAGCCGTAGCCAGGATATTGTCTTTCTCTCTCTTAGCTCATTTGAATGCATGTGCTAGAAAAGGATGAGTGCAGGGGCTATCACGTGATTTCAACCCCTGATGTCTCTGTCCTTTTTTAACACATGCAGTCAAATGGGTAAAGAGAGATATCCAGTGGAGATGGCTAGCGCGTGTTGTTTGGTAGCCATGTTTTCTTGTCTTTTGAACTTATGAAAAAGTATCGATTTCTCAGGGAACTCTTATTTGCACTGGACAACTAATAATTATAAGTCTCTCTATAATAGCCTTAGAGGGGCATGCATGTTCCTAAAAACCATTTACGTAACCGGTTCCTATCCATAACCTAAAAGTTTAATGAGCCTGAAAAGCCTAATAAATGCACAAAAAGCCTATACTCTGTTCACGATAAGAAGGCGGGTGAGAATTCAGTTAGTAATGCACTATTTAGCAACAGTGTGGCTATGCTGGCTACTCCAACCCTTTGCAGTGACCGTTGTTCTCCCGAACTCTCTCTTGGCACGGAGGATTTCCAAGAACCGACAGACTCAGCAATTTACACACGTCCAGTAAAAATTAAGAACGGTCGAAAATACGAAAAAACGGACGAAATTTTCGCCCTAAAGGGCCAAAACTCGGCCAAAATAGTCGTCTTTGAATATTGATGACTCTCAGAAATTCGTATTTTTCAGTCCGAATTAAATTCAGGATATTTCGTCTAATATCGAATTTATGAGAGTCATCAGTATTCAAACTCGACTATTTTTGCCGAGTTTAGGCCCTTTCGGGCGAAAATTTCGTCCGTTTTTTCGTATTTTTCACCGTTCGCAATTTTTACTGGACGTGTGTAAATTGTTGAGTCTGTCGGTTCTCGGAAATCCTCCGTGCCAAGAGAGAAATCGGAAGAACAACGGCCACTGCGAAGGGTTGGAGTCGCCGGTATAGCCACACTGTTGCTAAATAGTGCATTACTACCTGAATTCTCACCCGCCTTCTTATCGTGAACAGAGTATAGTGACTTCTACAATTGTTGTCGAGAAAACGTGAAAATTGTCATGGAATGTCGGCTAAATTAGTACCGTGAATGTCATGAAGTCCTGATGCGTATTTTAAAAAATGAGATTTTTATGCAAATATTCTGGAAACCCCCCCCCCCCCCACGGGCTCTTAAAGGCTAAACGAAATAATACTATCCATCATATTTACTGCACGGGTGTAGCTTTATAGTGAATTGGTATAAGAAAACACGATGCTTATGAAGTTGCGTGGTTTTTGTTTTGTTTAAAATATGAAAGAAAGCAGCTAGAAAGACAAACACTTTTCTAAATATCATTTACTGGCCCAGTTTGAGTTTCCTTCCTTATCCTAAAAGATCAATAAACCTTTTAAGCCTACAATAATTACTACCAGCAGGGCCCAATAAATGTACGGTACACACGGTCCTCGGCCCCAAGTCCGCCCTAAGTACTTCAACAAGCATCGGCCACCAGCCAACGGACCGCATCGGACCGTTTTAAAATGGCGCAACCACTAAACTAACCTCAAAATATCACTTAGGGTGGGTTAGAGAGGCTCTAGACCCGCCCCAAGTAACGTAAAGTTGGGAGCGGACCCAACAAGCCGATGTGCCGTTAAAGAAATGAGAGGTTATAGAATCGCCATTTTTAGGTACGACCAATGAGCTATAACTTTCGAGTGGCACATCAAGGAACGTTCCGCTGGTCCATTGTTGTCACGTAGGTTTTTCACGTTCGATTTTGAGGTTAAGTTTTGTAGGTTGTTTCCGGTTGTTGCGTAAACAAACACGGGCATCGCCGGAAACGGCCTACGAAATTTAACCTCAAACCTTGGAATCTGCCGTCCAAATTCCGCTTTTTCCCGGGATTCCTTCTACCCTGTGTGGCACAAGGTGGACCAGCTTGCTGCCACTCTAAAGTTATAGCTCATTGGGTACGACCAGACGACCTAAAGCCCGTTTGTACCGTACATTTATTGGGCCCAGAAAACTCTAAATTGGCATGGAGTCCCAATGTTTAATTTAATAAATGACAGTTTTACGTAAAAAAAAAATAAAAATCCAAAACTGGATTGAGGTAGTTTCTGACACCCCCCCCCCCCCCAAGCTTATAAGGGAGAAACGAAACAATGCCTTCCATCAGTTCCATCAGTATCTTTTTGGCACGGGTGTGTAGCACAAGAAAACACGGCGCATAAGGAACTTGAGTAGTTTTTGTTTCTGTTGTAATTTTTACTCTTGTGTTTTCAACAACGCGCTTGAGTGTGCAGGAGAGGGGTGGGGGGGGGGTAGAAGGAGGAAGAAGAAGTATCCGGAGGAAGAGTGGAAAGGGGACGGGTGGAAGGGAGGGGGGGGGGGGTTTCCGGTATTTATTGATGTGTGTAATGTCAATATGTCAATATAAAGTTGCCCGTTATCAGCTTCCCCCTTCCTGCTCTGCTCTGCTCTTTGCCTAACCAACCGCGCCGTGTTCGCCGCCGCGCCTCGCCCCCCCCCTTCCCCCCATCCCTTGCCTCTCGCCAAAATATCTGGACGAATTCAAGGGGTTTCCCCTCTCTCTCTCTATCTTAACTTCGTCCTATGCCCTCGCCGGTTCCTTAATGTTTTGACAGACGCTAATGTCGTTTTTCCTTCGTTGCCTGCCTCTGTCGCGACGCGACGCTTCGTGTCGCCGCTTTCATGGGCTCTGTATCGCTGATGTTGACAATGGATCTGTTGCAAACTTTTGCGATAAGGGAGCGAAGGGTTTCGCAACAGAATATTTGAATGAAAAGTATCTTGTTATCACTTCACTTTGGTGTTCGGGTCAAAAATTATGGCACTATTAATGTGAAGTGTAGTTAAAAACGCGTTTTTTTGGACATAAGGAAAGTTATGAAATGATGGACAATTTTTTTTCTAGATCAATAAATAAAACAGAAACGAGCAAAAAACGTTTAAAAAACGTTTTATGTTTAGCTGTCATATTTCTTTGTTTTTTTTTCTAGTGTATCATCAAACTCGCAAAAGTTTGGCTGTCAAGAACTCGTTTCGCAATAAAATATTTAAAGGAAAAGTAGAGGTCGTTTCACGAAAGTTGGCCGATGACAGATTGGTTTGTTTACTGCGCAGAAACGATTTTACGGTTTTGCGCATGTGCAGGAACGCGAACACGTCTTTGAGCAGCAAGCCGCATGATTTGTCATCTGCCTTCTTTTGTGAAACGAGCTCTATCATTGCTATCACTTCAGTTTGAAGTTCGGGTCAAGAATTATGACATCAATAATGTAAAGTGTAGTTGAGAACGCATTTTTTTTTTTTTTTGTTTTTACAAGGGAAGTCATAGAATGATGGACGGTTTTTTTTAAGTTTCAACAAAACCAAAATAGTTTGGCTGTCAAGAACTCTTTTGCAATAGACTATTTGAATGAAAAGTATCTTGTTATCACTTTACTTTGATGTTCGGGTCAAAAATTATGGCACTGATAATGTAAAGTGTAGTTGAAACTGCGAGTTTTTGGACCATGTAAGTTATGAAATGATGGACAGTTTTTTTTGTAGTACATCATCAAACCATTCAAACCCGAAAATGCTTGACTGTCAAGAACTCGTTTTGTAACAGGATATTTATTTTGAATGAAAAGTATCTTGCTCTTTCTTCTTGTTGGTTTTCGGGTCAAAAATTATGACACTGATAATGGAAAGTGATGTCGAGAATGCGTTTTTTGGACAAGGAAGAAAATGAAGGACAGTTTTTTTCCCCTGCATGGTGTACGACTTAACTCAAAAATGTTTGGCTGTCAAGAAGGGTACTAACTTTTGCCGTAAGCGATTGAATAGTTCATTCTTCATTAAAATCTTGCAAAAATCGCGATGAGCACTTTAAATTGTTAAAATCACTCAAAGACTCACAAAATGATTTTAAAGTCGAAGCCATAGTTTTTCGGAGTTTTGCAGTCCATACCGTGAGAGATTCCCATCTAATTTGAGGCGTTCTTCTGTGTGTATTTCTATGGAGTGTAACAAATTAGACAGTGATTCCCGCAATGACACCTGTGGAAAGCTCCTTCAACTTTCCTCTTAAAAAAATCATCAACATCAGCATCTTTTTGTTTTCCGCTTAGCTTTGTTCTTAATCATAAAAATCTTTTTTCTCGTGAGACATATTTTGCGAGTGATGGCCGCGGGTCTCCTCTGATAAGATGAATGGCGCAAATTTAAATAAACACACGATGAAATAATATTCTGAAATGACAATATTAAGAAAGAAAATCTCACAAAAACAGCATGAATTGTTCCTTTTTAGAATCTAGGTAATTCTTTGTTGAGATTTGTTTTTTTTTTTATTTTTTATTTTTCAGAATATTACACAGAAAAAAAAGGATGTGCTCCAGACACGATCTATATACACACCAGTATACGTAACGTGCTCAGAGCACAAACATTTCAGGTTCAGGACACGACGGGATGCGTTTCAGACGCAAACTCAACCTAAATAGATTGCGCTCCGAACTCGTTCCCGTACTGGTGTGTACATTCGTGTCTAGAACACGGAAAGTTTGTGTCTGAAGCACGAACATTTTTTTCTGTGTATGTCACCCGTGTTTTTTTATTTTTAAGTAGATTCCAGGAATCTACTTATTGCAGAGGGTGCGATGTTGGATTTTTCGGGAAATTTTATCAAATGAGCACGTTTCATGGTCCCCTGAGTGAGAAAATACCACTCGTTGAAAATTTTGTATATATATATATATATATATATATATATATATATATATATATATCTTTATATGTATGTTTCAGCCAGTTTTACCGTTTTTACGTCCCACGATCCTGTTCGTAATTTTTGGTTTTTATTTTTGAAATTTGTCTCAACTATTCGTTGGGTTTAATTCTTGGATGAGTTCGAAGATGGTGTAAATCCGACACTTAGTTTTCGCGTTATGGGCCGTGTTTGAGTCGTAAAATGTGTTTTTGAGGTTTATTTTTAGGAGTGTTTGTTTTGAGTATTTTTTTTTTGGAAATTTATGTTAGCCGTTTTGATACGCAACTTTTTTACTCGAGTCATTTTTTCGTTTATTGCGTTGTAAGCGAGTTATAGTGATGTGTTTTTCGGGTTTTTTGGCAGTGTTTTTATATGAAGAAATTGTTTTTTTGGTTCAAAAATTTCAGTATATATCGTGGAGGATGTTTTTAGTTCATATGCTCCATTTCTTAACTTTTCCTTGTGTTTTACGTGTTTTACGAGCTATTTAGTTTCTTATGGGATTTTACATGTGAAAGACAAGGATAGAGTATTGGTATAATTGCTCGTTCTTTGTTTTACACGTGCACTGTTGCTTAGGTACGTTATTTATTTATTTTCTTGTTTGATCAGCTGCTCTTATTCAGATTTATTCCTCATTAGCGTTACAAAGATTACACATTTTTCTATCTTGGTACTATAATCTTTTTGTCATGGGTATTTTTATTTAAATGTTGAACAGCTGATAAAAAAAAAAAAAAAATGAATAATTCAAAGAAAATCATAACATAACCTATTTATTGAAATTTGTGAAAAACTTATATAACCTAGCTTTTATTTCTCACTTGCATTGTAAAGATTACACATTTCTCTATTGGTAATATAATCTTTTTCACAATAATATTTGGATTTTGAGCAGCTGATGAAATAAAAAAAAATTTAACGAAAATTATAACCTATATTTAAATTTTTGAAAAAATGATGTAACCAAGCATGGAATCTACTTCGTCTTACCGGCCTGCCGGGAGGCATTTTTATTTATCAGAATAATATGTCACCTGTGTTCGCATTCTGCCCGTTTTTTAACCGTGTTCACTGTTCACGTTTGGTTGATTTACTTTGGGGATGTTTCCATATTATACTAATTTTTCGTCATTATTCTAGACTTGTTCGGTTTCTGCATCAAACGATACAAATGTTAAAAATTTAACCAACAAGGAACAAACAGACCGACTGTTACATACGGGTGGGGGGCCTTTAATCCATACCGTACCTCATCATCCCCCGATTTGAACATTCGTGCGCCCCAGCTGCTTGTTCCTGGCTTTTTGAAGAATAGGGGAACTACCCCACCACCCCCCCCCTCACCACATCTACCCCCACCTCACCTACACACCCACCCAACGACCCACCGACCACCCGCCCGCCCGCCCGCCCGCTACCCGCTTTTCAGCTTTAAAATGCGTCAGCAATGAATTTTTGAATGTACGATTCCTAATCTTGGCTTTTACTGCGACAAATTCCATGTAAAATTCATCCAGCGGGAGTACTCGCCAAAATGTACTCCCCCCTCCGCCAACCCCCCCCCCCCACCACCACCAAATAACCCCCGTCCCCCGACCCCCTCTCGGTTCATAGATACTACAGCTCTGCTTTCCGGTTTCCTTCTTTTCGAAACGGAGAGAGACCAGAAGGGTCCAACAGTGGAGTGAAATACGAAGAAAACGCGAGAGATATAGTTAAAAAGAGAGTGGTAAATATGGAGTTGGGAGGTGGAGGGGGGAGAGGGGGGAGGGGGAGGGTGAGGGTGAGGGGGGGAGGGAAAGACCTAACAAAGTCGATTGCAGAACACTGTGAGAGGGACCATCGCACTGTGGTACAATTTTCTTGAAAAAAAAAAAAAAAAAAAAAAAAAAAAAAAAAAAAAAAAAAAAAAAAAAAACAAAATTAAATTGCTTGTCATTGTTTTCCAAACATACACTGTCCGTATTGTTCACACTCTGACTCCGGTTATACATAAAATCCATGATTTCTCTCGGTGTGTAGTTTGCGGAGTGAGATATTTGTTGATTGTGAGTAGAATCCTATTTTTATGTTTCTTCCATTTGTATGCGTGTATATCAGTCTTAGCTAGCCCAAGAGAAGTTGTCAAAAGAGTTGCTTAGCAGTGCAAAAGCTGTCGACTGGAATAGAAAAAAACTCTATTTCTTGGTACGGGCTCTACTCTGGATTGAAATTGTTCGAATTCGACCTACTTCAACCGATGAGCATCAATCAACGTCGAGTGAAGCTTCAGCCACTCTAGAGCTTGACTTGAGGGTCATCGATGCCGTTCGGTGAGTAAAGAGTGAGGTTATGCCGACGTAAGTCAAGTCTGGCCAAAGAGTAAACAAGAGTCGCAATTGCATTGAGAGCTAGCAAGGCCAATGCTGATAAGAGCATAATTCAAAGTCGGCCTCTTACTGGTTGGAAATGGAGGGAAAGTGTGGTCTAAAACTTATTCGGCCTTGTAGAAATTAACTTGGGGTTTTTCTTCAAGGTCATTTTTTTCAAAAACGAAGAAAAATTTAGGGTTCAAAAATTTTTTAATCGATTTAACAAAATTTTCTGGACAAATTGATAGTCCATAAGTGGGACTTTTTTGCAAATTCGAACAGATTATCTCAGTTGAAAAGTACGAATAATTAAGTGTTTCTATCTTGAAAACACTCAATTTTTGGTATTTTCAACTAAGATAATCTTCTCCAATTTGAAATAAAGTGGCATTTATGACCTATCAATTACTTCAGAAAATTTTGTTCTATCAATTGAGAGCGTTTTGATCACTAAAATTCTTCTTCGTTTTTGAGAAAAATGACCTAAAAACCCCATGTTAATTTCCAAAAGGCCGAAAAAATTCGGGCGCGGGCATTTCCCTCTATTTTCTACCAATCAAAAGCCGCGACTTTGAATTAGGCTCGTATCAGCATTAACCACGCTAGCTTTCAATACAATTGTAACTCCGGTTTACACTTTAAATCGTAATTTTCACCAATGGGACGTTAGCAAAGGTCTGAAATTTCGTGTATATTTTTTTATTTGTATGTTTATTATAATCTAAAGCGTATACTCCTTAATTAAATTCGTTATGATTTTTCTGTTCACAGGTAATTCACGATTCTACTCTTTTTTTCATTATGAGCGCAAATATTGAATTTTACAGGTAAGAACTCGCATTGATTTCTCACTATCTGAATTCTAATGGTGCAGTTGAAAGTGTCTGAAATTGTGAGTTTTTTTATAAAGAAACACCTAGTACTTGATAAGCTGAAAAACAATGGTGCCTTTGGTTTTTACCCAAGTGTTCCGGTTTCAAAGATATACACGTCTAAAGTTGTTAAACATCCTGTGCGTATAGTGACGTATCTACAAGCTGAATTCCCTTTTGAAACAATGTATTTAGGCCAAAAACTCATCTCTGGAACAGTGGGACTTAATTAGAAACCAAAGGCATCTTTGTTCTCAGCTCATCAAGTACTTTCCTTTCCTTTATAAAAAAAACAACGTTTTGGACCCTTCCAACTGCCCCAATTTGATCCAGCCCAGTACCTATAGAGTAACTAAAAATCATGCAATCCCTCTTGTTACCCATTTGACTCTACAAGCGTCGGAAAAAGGATGGAAGGAGGGACTAATGCCCCTTTTCTATCTTCCTCTGACGTACTCATTTTAATAGGCGGCGAAGAGAGAGAAAGTGCATTTCTATAGCTAAACTCCTGGAGCGTGCATATCCTTGGATTTAATATTTGCTGGTTGTATTGGCAATTCAGACCTCTGTAAGTTGACTCAAAAAGCGGGTAGCGGAATTTTGATATGTGTTGCGGGTTGCGAAAGAGAATTTCGAAGGGGCTGCAAACTGAAAGAGAGAGAAAGAGAGAAAGAGAAAGAGAGAGAGAGAGAGAGAGAGAGAGAGAGAGAGAGAGAGAGAAAGAGAGAGAGAGAGAGAGAGAGAGAGAGAGAGAGAGAGAGAGAGAGAGAGAGAGAGAGAGAGAGAGAGAGAGAGAGCTATGAGGTAGAGTTTCGGCTCGGTTGCAGTGTTGTCAGGATGTGCTGAACTTTTTGAATTAAAGCAAAGGTAAAGAATAATTTTCTTCGCAATTTGGCAGCCTCGCTCGCTTTTCAGTTTTCCATTCCGTCGTTCTGTTTTGTTTGGCGCTGGAGCCCAATGGATCGAGAAATTGAGTTGTTCGGACGTAATTTTCCGAATAAAAACCGAGATTATGAACAGGAAATAGCAAGATAGATGTAAAAATGTTTGTAAAATCATTCATGTTGGAGCTTAATATTATTTAGATAACATGGTTTGGCATGAAAATATCAACACTGCAATGTGTTTACAGAGAAAAAAATGTCATTTTTCATGTCCAGAAAAATCTATGTTTTGGTTCAGTGAGCGGCGCTTCATGTTGGGTTGTGTTGCCCTCATGCCATGCCCTCCGCACCCCCTCCACTATTCATTCCTCTAGCGCCGTTTGCGGTGGTAAATATTAAAATCTCTGAATTTACACCCCCTGTCACAATGCCTCTGGTGTCCAACGCTGTCAGATTTTAGCCTGTCATCCTTTGGCGCAACGTGCAATTTGACGACGTTGAAAGTTCGGCCATTTAACCCTATCCCGGCGTTCGGAAACCCACCGGTTGGCTAACCGGTAGCCGCGTCACATGACGAAAAAGTGTTGTAATCATGTGATTGTCACGTGATACTTACCAGATCAACCGTGTGAATCGGCGCGGCAGTGGATCTGGTTATCGGCGAAAGAGTACTGAGAAAAACTTGCGGGAAAGTTTAAACAGGGACAACTTTCAGCGGATTACAACCAGGTAGTCGCAAAGAGTCAACCAGTGAATTTCCGAACGCCAGGTATATGTTAAGGATCAAGATGTTAAATGCAAGGTGAAAATGATCAAATTCGACGGTTTTGATAGATTTGTGGCGACCGCGCGCCGTCTACGATCCAGATCCATCCGACTTGCACTCGTCGGTCAGAGAAGTACGCGGCAATTGCCGAGAGAGCGCACCACCGTATTTTGCATGGTGCGTTTCTCATCTTCTTATGACCGCGAGCCGCGAACGACCTCTCCGCTGAAATTTAGTATTGATGGGACGTTTCCATCAAAACTACTTATCAGCGGACTCTTCCATAGGCCCACGTAGAGTGCCTATAGCACAGAATCTAATCAGAACGGAAACTCTAATTCATTTTGAAACATTCTTTACTTCGGGACGCCATGTTCGAAAGTGAGTATCTTCGGCAATCTTCGGTAGATCTTCGGCAACTGGCCGAGTTGTGATTGGTTGTATAGCCTGAAAAAGCATGTCCGCCATCTTGAGAAGTGAGTAGGCACAGTTGCCAGTTTGTGCTGGTAAATTCCAAATCTTGTTTCCATTGGCTCTTATGGGAGTTTCCCTTCTGATTGTATTATTCTGTGCCTATAGATTTAATCGGACAAAACATGCATATTATTTCTAAGCAAGCGGAATTCCCAAACAAATTTATCCAAGGGAAAGTTTCATTGGAGTAACAGGAATTCCACTTGTTCCGAACAGAAAACCGTTACTTCAAAAGGAATTCCAGGTGTAGCAAAAGTTTGCGAGAGACCCAACCGGTTGGTTACGCAGATGATAGAATGCGAAAGTACAGTAAAAGCGTTGGCATCAAGAAACCAGAAGGTCTGCAGCCGGTAGACCCTCAAGCCAAGCCAATTCCAAACCGCACAGATGGTCGACAAAAGGTCTCATCCGGATAAAACAAGTTCTCGTTTTCTGCTTCAAAAACGTTTGACTGTCGGTTTGTATTTCCTTGCAAAAACCTAGTAACCTGACTCATTCCAAGATTTAACATTCACAACTACCTATATGTTATTCACGGGGGGGGGGGGGCTGGTAGAATTTACCATCTGCATAGCTGATTTTGGAGTCTGCTAGCAAGTATGGTAAATTTCACTAGATTACGGTAAAATGTACCAGCAAGTTACCTTAATTTATCACGTTGAATTTACCCTATCATGGTGAAAATTTTACCATACTTGCTAGCAGACGCCAAAATCAGCTGTGCCGATGGTACATTTTACCAGTATTTGTTTTTTTTTCCCCCCGAAACAATGGATCTTTTGCAAACTTTTGCTACGGCGTTTCGGAGGGTCCATTTCTTCGAAAAATTGCGTGAAAATCACATTTGACAGCACTGAGGAGTCTCAACATCCACTCACAAACTCAATAGATGCATTTAGAAAAATTCAAAGATGGCGGTCAAATGAGTGGGCCACAATGTGGACGAGTGTCTCATTCATCTAAAATCAGCCTTCTCTATATCGAATTACTTTTCTCAGCAAAGAAAATTGCGATTAGATGGGACGCCCCCATCGTGACCCGGTCATTTGACCTCCATCTTTGAGTTTTGCTAAACGCATCTATTGGGTTTTCGAGTGGTTTTTGAGACTTGTTGATGTTGTCTTTGTGTATTTCATGCGATTTTACTCAGTTATCGACCCTTTATAATGCTGTAGCAAAAGTTTGCAACTGAACAATAATGAATCCCCCCCCGAAACCTCTATCGATAGGAAATAGCTCATAGTTGCTTTCTGCGACCAGATGAGCTGCCGATTTGCGTACAGTTTTTCGCGTTTTCCTATTTGATTCAATGTAAATTTGTCGAATTTTTCGCGTGGTTTGCTAACACTGCCTGAAACGCTTAAAATTTCAAATTTCCGAGGCTTAATTCAAATTCCCCCCTTAATTTTTTTCCGGATCAGCCTCTGACCTTGATGTTTGTTAGTGAACTGATGTCCAGGTCTGAAGATTTTCGGTCTACTGTGAGGAACCACTGCACTTCCTATACAGGGACCCCTGGGGAAAATTCCCCACTTTCTTTCGGCATCCCTTTCTACGCGCCCTCTGTTTCTCTCGTTAGCTTCCCTGCTTGTCCCTTTCTCATATTTCTCCAGTGTTGCCGGATAAACGGCTTAAGACTCTATATTTCCCGTAAGAGTCGATGTAAAAAATAGACGCACTTTAACCTTAAATCTAGCAACACTGCATTCCTCACACTCACGCTTTCATTTGCTCCGGTGTTAGGTAGTGTTAGTGTAGTTAGCCCTCTTTTTGGACAATCGTCCGAACCCCCCCCCATTATTTTGACTTAACCCTTTCCAGCAAGGTGTTAGGTGGTACAACATCTGCACCATTTTCTGTAACATGGGTTTCAATGGAATTTAAATGGACATTTTGCAAAAACATGTGTGACCCATCAAAAGTCTTGGAAAATTATCCTCTTTTAAACGGTCTAAAAAAATCTCAAAAAAAGTCAAATTCCAAAATGCGAGCTGGAAAGGGTTAATATAAAACTTGGACATTTTTAGGCAAACCTGTCAACATTGGTTTTTGAGTCTTATAGTGATGGCTGGTGCAATTTCACAACCTACGCTTCATTAATGCACTTAAACTCGTGTAGAAAATCGATTCTAGAAAGGCCTGCACTCTTCTAAGAAACGATTATTTTACGTATGTTTAAACGGAAGCGGAATTACATCGTTGCCATTTTGCTCGGAGCTCCGCTGATTGCAGTTATAAAACATTGCCAAGGGGAGTCCAAAGATACAAATTTGGTAAAATTTCTCTGAAAATGAAAAAAATTACCTTTTCCTAGGGCAATGGTGGTGTCAATGGGAGGGGTCCAGACCAGGGCTGCCGTGTTGCGTATAATCAATGCTATTTTTCTATTCACCGATGATTCCACCGGTTGAGAAAAGATTACACAGTTCAGTTCAGTGTATGACTGTAATGCACGAAAATACTCAGATCTGTAATCTTTCCTTAATCGATGGAAACTCCGTTTACTAATTAAAATATCCGCAAGTTTTTTAAAGTCATCGACGACCCCACCGGTTAAGAAAAGATTACAGATGCGAGTATTTTAGTTTATTACAGCCATCCACTGAAATGAACTGTGTAATCTTTTCTCAACCGGTGGAATCATCGGTGAATTAAAAAATAGCATTGATTATACGCAAAACGGCAGCCCTGGTCCAGACTCCCTGCCCCCTCCCCCTTCTACGCCACTGCCTTCTCAACCATAGCAGTAGCCAGGATATTGTCTTTCTCTCTCTTAGCCCATTTAAACACATGTGTTAGAAAAGGATGGATATAGGGGCTGTCACGTGACTTCAGCCCATCTTTCTGCCCTTTTCTAACACATGTGTTTAAATGGGCTAAGAGAGAGAAAGACAATATCCTGGCTACGGCTATGTTCTCTACTTTATTTTTCTAACACTTGTGTACAAATGGTCAAAGAGAGAGGAAAACAAATTCCTGTGTATCAGCCGTCTTGTTCGAAGTGTTCGCTTTGTGAATGTGTCTCTTGTTTAGGTCACTGGAATTTCAAACGTCATCAACTAATGAGCCAGCGAGCGCTACAAATTGGTTTTGTGATAGCTTGCTCTATCTGAAAGGCTAAGTCTAGAAAAAAAAAATAGACTTGCCAAGATTGCCGCTGTTAACAAAAAAATAACATTCCACCCACTTTTCTTTTAATCCTTTTTAGAGTCCCTATATGTAGAGAGTTAAGACAAGAGAAATCATGGGCGCCGCCATTGGATGCGATTTTGCACATTTGTTTACATTCTGAGGCCGTTGTTGTGTTTTGCTCCACAGCAAAGATTACAGTTCCGCTAAGTTTGAAACGATGTAATCTTTCCCTGCTTTTGTTGATCGACATGTATTAACGCTTTTTAATGATTCTTTTGAGATTTATGGACATTCTTGTGGTGCATTGTGATTAAAATTAACAGATTCGTCGCAAATTAACTCTTTTATCTGTAAAACACCGTTGGTAAACAAAACGAAAGTGCAAAATCGCATCCAATGGCGGCGTCCGTAGAGCCTAAAATTCATCGACCAATCAGAAGTTGACTACCCTCTTGTCTTAACTCTCTACATATAGGGACTCTAATCCTTTTAAGACCACGCCCGAGTTATGTGTCTCGATATGTGTCATGTTCGTATCTCGATCTCTTATATCGTCAGTAAATGCTACTGTATTTCAGTGGAGTAGCGTGCAATTTGGCAACTTTTTAGTGTGTCCATTTAAACTCATATAAAAGGTCGAATGCGAAGGTGTTCACCGAACACCCAATCGTTCGATCTTTTTCATGGGATCAGATGGAAGAACTGCAACGTTGCCAAATTGCACGCTACGCGACTGCTGCATTTCGTTAACATTCGGAAAATAATGTTTCAAAGCAGTGGCGGCTCGTGCAATTTGGCAACAATGTTTCCCCTCCATTTGACTGTATTTAAAACAATCGAATGCTGGTGAAGCGCTGCTTTACCATCGAATCGATTGCTATACATAGAATCAAAATGAAGGAAAAGCATTGTTGCGAGATTGCACCGGTCACCACTGTTTCGTGGAGCACCTTCAATTACCGGGATAGGCAAAATGATCAACGCAGAGCACGAATATTTGAATAATCTAATTTGAGCGAGTTACAGTTTTGATTTTTTCGGTAACCTTGACCTGTGTTGGCTGATATTTCCTCAGCATCAAAAAACTATGACTGATGATGCCTGACAAAAGTCGCATACTTTTCGTGTAGCACAAGTTTAAAGTAGGCAGGTTTCTTTTTTTTCGAGCATCCGGCTAAAGTTCGTTTCAGAAGTGCAAGCACAGCTTACCGTTAATCGTCGATGAATTTTCAATTTTCGTTCGTTTGAACGAAAGAAATAACTTACACCTGCAATTTTGATTTTGACTTCTTAATTTTAAAGCGTTTTTCAATGAATATCCAACGCTTATTAGATTAATTTTTATCGTGTAATCAGATTGAAAACGTCAGAAAATTCCAAAGATTATCGGTCAAGGTGCGCTTACACTTCTAAAACGAACTTCGCCAAGGTGAACTTCATTCAATGTTATGTTCAAATAGGCGGATTTTCCCGAAGCATCTGACAACCGCAAAGATAAGGAAAAATCCGCCTCTTTTGCATTCAAACCACTGTAATGTAGGCGGAGTTTAGTTTTCATCAGCAGCAAAAATTTTTGAATCCAGCAAAAAGTACACCTTTACTTTCCGTTCCATTCAGTGTGAAGTAATGATGAGCTATAACGTTAGAGTGGCAGCGGGCTGGTCCACCTTGTTCCACGAAAAAGCGGAATTTGCACGGCAGATTCCAAGGTTTGAGGTTAAATGTTGTAGGTCCTTTGGAATTTGGCGGGAATTTAGACGGCAGATTCCAAGGTTTGAGGTTAAATTTTGCAGGCCGTTTCCGGCGATGCCTGAGTTTGTTTACGAAACGACCGGAAACAACCTACAAAACTTAACCTCAAAATCGATTTTTACGGCAAGATGGCGGTGCCCTAGGTGACAACAATGAACCAGCGGAACGTTCCTTGATGTGCCACTCTAAACTTATAGCTCATTGTGAAGTAAGCGGATTTCCTTTCGGCATCTGGCAACTACGGATGGACAAATATGTTGACAGCAATAACCGATGACTAGTTCACGATAGTTGCCTTTTAAAGGTTAAATGCGTCTCGTTCTCAATAGCCCACATTTTTTAGCCCAAAAATGGGAATTCATAACCTTCCCCTCCTCTCCATTTCCCCTCCACCCCCGCCCCTCTCACACGCCATTTTAGATATATGTACTCTCTCTCTCTCTCTCTCTCTCTCTCTCTCTCTCTCTCTCTCTCTCTCTCTCTCTCTCTCTCTCTCTCTCTCTCGCCATCTCTTTGAATCTGTACTTACATGAATTGCGGGTTCTTACCTGAGGACTGTCACAGAGAGATGGCTGGGAAAATTATTCTAACAGAAACAGATAAACCCTGTTGTCAGACTGATCGTCATTTGCTAGTTAATAAGTACCCCTCCTTCCTTCCCCTATTACAAACCATGGAAATGCATGGAAACGCATTGTCTCCAACCCTCAGGGCCACATTGAAGAATGAAGGAAGTGACCAGTTCATTCTTAAAATAAAAACTGCCTTATGGAATCACCCCTACACCTTGGTGAAGGAATTAACAGAAAACCCGGTGTAGTCTTCCTCAAATATATGCTCTTTATTTTGTTTTATTTTATTATTCTATTAATTTACTAATTGATCCACTAATTCATAATAATTAAGCTTTCGTAAAATGACTTGTAAAATTGTAAAAAATTGTCAAAATTTTGTAAAATTGACTTGTATGATAGCCAATCCCACGGCTTTATACACTAAATACAAATTCAATTCAATTCAATTCAATTGATTTTTGATGAGTTAGTAGGTATTTTCCACGCTTTCATTATACATATGTATCAATATACAATGTAGCATTTCAGCGGCGTAGCGTGCACTTTGGCAACGTTGCAGTTGGGCCATTTGAACTCATCTAAAAGATCGAACTATTGGTTGTTCGGTGAACACCTTCGCATTAAGATTTTTACGTGGGTTTAAATGGACATTTTACAACGTTGCCAAATTGCACGCTATACGCCGCGCCGCGCCACTGGTGTTCCAATGACTTTTAACCGATAAAAATTGATGGACTCTCCACTAAGAACCTTCAAAGTACACACGTACACAACTTCGTAAATTTGTTTTTTGTAAGTTGTGCTAAAAATAAATTGAAAAATAAAAACTCAAATCAAATCAAATAAAATGACACAGAAAAATAAAAATAAAATAATTTTAAAAAAAGCAAAGAAAAAAAGAAAAATGAAATTGTGTGCTGCGATGCGCTTGCAACGGTCCTTGGTGCCATTCCAATGCTCTGGTTGGAGGCACGAACTGCACTTATCATTCAATTGGCAACTCTGGTGGTCCATTCTGGGCGGGAAAAAAAGAAGCAACTCCGTAGAAAACAATCCGCGTTTGTATACGAGAGGAGTATATAGTTGGCAGCTCGTATTAAAAGTTGTAACTCCTAAAAAAACGCGCCTCTAGACCGGGACACTAGACGGATGAGGCGCCTGTTGCCGGATCTTTCATCGTGTGTGTATCGATTTGTCATTACAAACCTCCATAAAAACCAACGGAAAAGAATCGATTCTAAGGGAGCTCAATTGAACGTCTAAATGATCGATTCTTTTGCGTTGGTTCAAATGGGAAGAAAACGATTCAGAAAAATTCAAATTGATTCAGAAAAAGAAAAAAAATCCTGATAATTCAATCGGACGTCCCGTTAAGTAAGTATTAACAAGACGTCCGGTTACGGCAACAAGACATTTTTCTCAGTGCATATATGATGATAACGATGGTTCTCATGAATCTGAGGATGTAATTCAGAGAATTTACTCGGTATTTATCTCCTTGACTTGGCTTGGACTTGAAACTTGAACCGATCTTTATATTTAATTTTCAATTCAGAAAGAAACACAATTTGAGCCAAAACGCTTTGAGATTTCTCGAGGAAATTTCAAAGGATTTTCAAGTGAGATGAAGAGACACAAATATGCATTATCAGAGACGCTCCGGAAACCCACAGAAGGTCGCTGGTGACTCAACGCTCAAAGAAAACCTCAAGAAACAATTTCAAGGTAGCTCGTCCATTCATTTGAAACAATAATTCAGAGATTTTACTCGGTATGTATCACCTTGACTTGGCTTGGACTTGAAACTTGAACCGATCTTTTTATTTAATTTTCAATTCAGAAAGAAACACAACTTGAGCCAAAACGCTTTGAGATTTCTCGAGGTTTCAAAGGATTTTCAAGTGAGACGAAGAGGCACGAATGCGCATTATTCAGAAACGCTCCGGAAACCCACAGAAGGTCGCTGGTGACTCAACGCTCAAGGAAAACCTCAAGGAAACAATTTCAAGGAAGCTCGTCAACTCAATTCAAAGAAACTCAAGATTCCTCAAGAATTGTTGGTTTGCGGGGAGCGTCTAGCTCTGATTGAAATTTTCCTCACTCGACTCGAGCTCAACTTGAGCTAAGTCAAGGAGATCTCAAGTAAACTTTTTGATCTACCGTAGAATATAGAGGCGCGCTCTATGAATTCGCGGATTTTAAAAGGGCAGCTACGAATATTTGTGAGAAGATTTTAAAAATAAGTCTCATAGTGTCATCATCATGAGGGTTATAATCTATAGAAATTGATGCTTAATGGGGCTCTTATAAACTTTTGCTGTAAGGAGATGAATAGTCTAGTTGGATGAACAAAACCAGCGAAAGTCACGAAAATCGGGAGAGCAGAGAGAGAGAGAGAGAGAGAGAGAGAGAGAGAGAGAGAGAGAGAGAGAGAGAGAGGGAGAGAGAGTGTGTGGGAGAAAGAGAGAGAGAGAGAGAGAGAGAGAGAGAGAGAGAGAGAGAGACGTGTGTCTGGATCCGTCAGTATAATCCATGGGTGGATACAGGAATTCGTCTCTCTCTCTCTTCGGCTGTTTGAACACATGTGTTAGAAAAGGACAGCCATCACGTCAATCACGTGACTTTAGTTCCTGTCTCCGTCCTTTTCTAACGCACACGTTTAAATGGGAGGAGAGAGAGAGAGAGAGAGAGAGAGAGAGAGAGAGAGAGAGAGAGAGAGAGAGAGAGAGAGAGAGGAGACAGAGAGGGAGAGAGGGAGAGACAGGCAGACAGAGAGACAGAGAGAGAGCGACAGAGAGAGAAGAAACATACGTCTGGATCCCTAAACTATAATCGCGGCAACGCCGAGCGCGTGTCTGGAAAACGGGTGTGAGTAAACTGACGGAACGCACGATAGGATTAAGCAGCGTTGTCACATGGACACGAACTCACCGGGTGGATGGGGGGGGGAGTCATGCCGCATTTCCCATTTGAATCAACGGGAAATGTATGGAGTTTGGACCCGAGATCTTGCAACATAGAGATTATTCAACCCGTCTCGTCTATCTGCTCAGCTTCTGCTACAAATGTTTCAATGTTTCATCTTTGGAGGTGCCTGTAGCCTGAGGGGACCGCCCCCCTCCCCCTTCTTCTTGCTGCTCCTCGTTTCCACTCCGACAAGACCCCACGGGGCTCACGTACCCGGACGCCGACTATTGTTCTAATATTAGATAAACGTTTTTATCTCTCTCACTCTTACTTTATCTCTCTATCTTCCTCTCTCTCACTCATTCTAGGCTTCCCCCCTTCCTCAAGTCTTCCTTATTTCTCCATCATTTCCCGCTTTCAGACATACTGGCAAGTGCATTTTGAGCCTTTTCCTCTTCCTTATCTTGTTTCACCCTCTCTCGCTAGTTTGCCGTCTGCTTGTAAGCTTTGAGGGATTAGGATTTTGCTTTCGTTTCGGTTTCCCAAAAATGAATAAACAAACAAACAAATAAATAAATAAAATAAAATTTAACCCTTTACTTTTTTGAGTTGAAAGATCATTTTTTCCATGTCGTCTTCCCTCGCGCGCATATTGAGGAAAAGTTGAGCTTTCACCGAAATCTGAAGAAGCAAGGCCTACACGTTGGGCGCCATCTGAACATTAGAAAACATATTTCACCGTTAGACCTTGATTCTCCTTATTGCTCCCTATACTGGCTCATTGGCGAATCCAGTCCTCTCGAACGGGGGGGACTTGGGATTTTCGCCCCCCGGTGACCCCTTTTTCCGTTTATCTATCCTCGTTTCCCCTTCTTTCACCTCCCCTCCCCTCTTTTCCCCCTATTTTGGTCGAACGGGGGAGCAATCGCCCCCTCCCCCCTGTAACCGCCAATGTACTGGCCCATGTTAAACTTAGTACTTTTTAGGTCTCTTGGACACTACAATTAACCCTAGGAATTTTTCACTATTTTTCCCTTTCATTTTGAGTCAAAACCAATTAAAAAATCATGTTTTTGAACGGGGGGGGGGGATTACGCAGTTAAAAGTTAAAAGGAAAAACGAGAAATGAAAAGTAGTCAGAGTATGGTTTAGTGGAAGCAGAAGTGCCTACTACAGTACTGACGCAATATTCCATTTTGGAACATTAAATTTGAGGACATTTTGTATTTTATTCCTAAAATCTAGATGACCTCTTGTAATCTACCGTAATTTTAAAATTCTTTAGGGCTCAAGTGTAAGTTCTATGAAGTAAAAACAATTTCGGAGTGTTTGCCTGTATTCAAACCGCCTGTAGATTGTTTTCTATTTGACGGGAAATATCAAGAATGTGCTGAGTCGTAGCCGTGGAATCTGTATTTCTCTCTCTTTGAGCCCATTTAAACGCATGTGTTAGAAAAGGACAGAGACAGGGGCTGAAGGCACGTGACACTGACAGCCTCTATGTCCATCCTTTTCTAACGCACATACAGTCAAACAGGCAAAAAGAGAGGAAGGCAATATCCTGGCTGCGGCTATATACTGCAGTGTATAATATACTAATGGTGTAGTACTTAATGGTGAACTAACTTAATATCAGTGGAATGGAGCTCTTGCAAACTTTTGCTGTAGGGGGTTGAAGAGTTGATTCTTGCATATGAGCCTGTAAAAATGACGATGAGTACACTAAAAAATCACGAAATTCACTCTCAGAATCGGGTTTAATGGCGGAGCGACACAGGTATCATGGGAGATTCCTATCTACATTGAGACATATCTCTGTGTTTCCGTATAGAGAAAGTGACATAATGGACAGGAATTTCCCGTGATACCTGCGTTGAACCGCCGTTAAGAACTTGCCGTTATAGCAGTTATGTGAGTTTATTCCTGAATTTTGGACTTTTATAGTATGATATTTTCGTGATTTTCGCTGGTTTTTACGCATCAGATTGGACAGTTTATTTCCTCACAGCAAAAGTCTGCGTGAGCCCCATTACAAATAGGTAAAGTAATGGATGAACAGTTTCAAAGCTAACCAATTCAACCAAGAGCCAAAGGTAGATGAACAAAGAGGGAAATCTAGCAATATTATGAGTTTTTTTTTTTTTTTTTTTTTTTTTCAAATTCTCCGCGTTTTGGTTGCATCATTCAGAATCGGAAAGCCGCAGGTTTACCCGTAAGTAACCGCGAGAAAATTTGCCTTTATCACATTAGTTTCAATTTAAACGACTTGTGCGCTGCATGCTGTGGCCTGTGTTGCCATGTGTACCAGCGAATAATTAAACAATGTCAGTCTATCTACTCTACTCCTTTCAGATGTTGGCTCAATCATAGCTGCAGTGGCGGCTCGTGAAATTTGGCAACCGTGCCCTCCTCCTATTTAACCAATGTAAAACAATCGATTCTCCCGGAGGCTGCCTCCTCAAGAATCGATTATTTTACCTACGTTTAAATGGAAAAATTGCATGGTTGCCAAATCGCACAAGCCGCCACAGCGTAGGTGATGGACCTGAAATGCTTTTTGTAGTGAGATGTACTGCATAACAGCGTTAAGAAAAAAAATAAAAAAATAAAAAGCAAAAAGCAACAAAATTCAAGGTTTCAATTGAAATTATGTAAAACACTGGCTTTATGGATGTATGTCTTATTATTAACTAGTAAGAAAAAAAGTAAAATATGAATCTGTTTTTTTTTTTCGATTTTCGGAAGCGGGCTTCTTGTCCACTTTACGGCGAAATCGAGTTAGTCGCGGATTCTTGCTCGCTATGAGTTACAAATGTTCTATTCGTGGACATGATATTCCTTTCCAGAAGCGAAGCGTGCTCAGCTCATGTGACCAAACGTATCGTTTTTTTTTCAATTTGAACCCATAAAAAAGGTCAAATTCGACGGTCATCGCCGATTCCTCGATCGTTCGATAGTTTTAATGGGTTTAAACGGACTGAATGCAACGTTGCCAAATTGCACGCCTCGTCACTGCTCCTTTCCGTAATAATTTAACGGATTCTTATTTACGGATTTTATAACCAGCAATTTGGCAATACCGGAGGGGGCAAGCTTTATATTTTAATCCAGTAACTTCTCTCGGAAAGCAGAGGTTTTAGCGCTTCAGTTATGTTTGCTCTCCTTCACTCATTTGAAACGCGCTCCTTTCCAGGAAAGCTTTGGCTTTCTGACATCATTTCCCGTGCCTGCTGAAAATGTTGGCCCCAAGTGGTCTGGTCCAGCGGTTCCCAAACCTTTTTCCTCGCGTGAACCTCCCAAAGGGTCCGCGAGCCTTATCGCGGCCCTCTTGAAAAAGAATAAATAAAACAATTTAAAAAAGGGGGGGGGGATCGAGTTGACTTTTCTTCCGTAATTTCTTGATTTAAATTTAATTTCACTGACATTTATTTTGTACGGCGCACCATATGGATCCAAATCGAATCCTAAAATACATTAACGTGAAATACCATCTCTGAGAAAAATGTCTCGTTGCCGTATCCGGTCGTCTTGTTAATATAAGTACTTACTTAACCGAAATTCCTATTTTAACTAGAAATTCCTGTTGCTACAACAGGAATGCCGGTCAAGTAACAGGAGTTCCTATTGAAATAACCGGAATTCCTGTTGAAATAACTGGAATTATTGAAACAACAGTCATTCCGGTTAAGTAAGTATTAAACAGACATCCGGTTGAATTAACAGGAAAATTTTTCTCAGTTTACGGGAATTATATGAGGTTCCATCTAATATTTTTCTGCGATGAATATATGACAATCCGGGGTGATTACCTTGTTGAATAAACCCTCTAAAATCATCTTTAGGTGCGCTAGAATAGTTTTTTAATTCGCTCCGGGGCCCCAAGACGCGTAGTTACGGCCCTGCCCTGTACCCAAAGGCGGCTCGTGGAATGCGATACATCGATCTCTACTCTATTTAAAATTATAGAAAAGTATCGATCGTCAGGGGGTGTAATTGAACCCCCAAGAAATCGATACTTTTCTATAGTTTTAAATGGAGTGGACATCGATAAATCGAATTTCACGAGCCGCCACTACCTGTACCGAAGTTTGGGAACTGCTGGTCTAGACTATAGCGTAATAAGTAGCTAAATACAACCGTCAACCTATTTAGCGCCTTGAAGATTCTCAGAATTTTATTTCATTTTCACGATCAGTTCCTACTTTTCGAGGTATAGGAGATTCGTGGGAAGTGAGCTCAGAAGGGGAAATGGGTAGTTTTTTTTTTTTTTTTTATCCCCCATAGGAAGGTGAGAGGGGGCTCTCAACCCCCCACCCCTTTCCGCGTCACACCTTCACCCCCGCAGAGAAGTTTCAATTTGCGTTAAAATTACACAATAATAAAATCCGCGCTCCAACATCAAAAGACGGTGTTGGCTTGACTTCAACTCCGCCACTTTAGCCGAATTAGTGAGGCAATGTTGCCATTTGGAGAGAGAGAGAGAAAAAAAAAATCGTTAGTGAGGCAGTTAAAGGGTCTGAAGTTGTGCTTTTTGTAAAGAAATAAATGAGAATACTTGATTAACTGAGATCAAACGCTCCTTTGGTTTTCTCCCAAGTGTCCCGGTTTTGGAGATACACTTGTGTAAAGTTGTAAAAAATCGTGTGTATTGTGATACGCCCATGTATGCCCGCATTGGGTCGTTAATGACCCATTTGTTGTGTTTTCTTTGGAGGAAATTTCAGTAAAGTTACGTCAATTTTACACAAAAAAACAATTTTGGGATTTTTCAGCACGTATCATTTTTCTGGACCAACAAATGGGTCTGTTGCAAACTTTTGCTACAAGGATTAAGAGTATTTAATCCAATGTAAAATCGCCTGAAAAGTCCATTGGTGGCATCAGAAAGTCATAAAAGGCAATAATAAACTTACAAGAGGCGTTTAATGAAATCCAAGATGGCGGAGAAATATCGAGCAATTTGTATTTATGCACCACGAGCATCCAAGGATAGCCAACCTCACAATATCGATCACAACCAATCACAACGTAAACAAACACATATCCTCTACCTCCAGTGAGGTTGGCAAAGTTGGCCATCCATGGATGTTCGTGGTGCATGCATACAAATTGCTCGATATTTCTCCGCCATCTTGGATTTCACTAAACGCCTCTTGTGAGTTTATTATTGCATTTTATGACTTTTTGATGCCACCAATGGACTTTTCAGGCGATTTTACATTAGGTTAAATACTCTTAATCGTTGTAGCAAAAGTTTGCAACAGACCCATTTCACTTGTTTCAATTTTTAATTTTTTTAACTCCAAGATGATTTTTTTTTTTTTTTTTTTTTTTTTTTTTAGAAAAACCCCTTAAAATTTCAAATAACGTTGGGCTTATATCGTGGGTTAATAAAGAGATTTCATATTTTTAAAAGCGTGTTTTTTCTTCTTTTTTTCCAGTGTTTTAACACTTGTATTTTCGGCTAAAATTGCATCTTCTGCAGAACTATAAATAAACCTTGTTTTCAGCTCTTTTGAGTATATACTTCCATTTGCTTACCTAAAAGACCTACATTCGGACCCATGCGCATTTGCCCCATTATGAACTGAGATGGGTCTTATTTTTTTAGTATTGCGAGGATTCTGGACTTCTAAATACCTAGTAAAATAAGGAAATTTCATTTGAAATTACCGTAATTCACATTCATCAACTGAACGTTCTCGTATTTCAGTAGAATGAGTCCTCGAATTAAAAGTTGTTTTGTTCCGATTGATCACATCATCACATCGTATCTTAAGTCATTTTATTGTCAATTTTAGCGAGTTTTTACTTTATGATCACCGCGATTTGTCGATCCCAATAGGTAACAGATCGAAAATCGAAATCCGAAGCATCGAAGGGCAGAAAGAAGCTGCACTTGACTCCTTCCGTCTAGCGAGAACTTTTTACCAAGAGAAAGTTTTCTTTTCTTCTTTAATTTTTTTTTCTTTTTTTTTTATATTATAGAAGAGTAACCTTTAAAATAATTTAACCCCTATAGCGTCAAGTCAAGACTCAAGAGATCAGAAGGAGTGCACGCATTATCGTCCAACCCCCTTCTCCTCTCCCCTCCCCTCCCCTTTCCCCTTCCCCCCGCCCCGCCCCCCATTCCATCTACCGAGAGATTGGTAGGGAAGAGCTCTTTTCCTTAAATCTTCGGCATCAACTCTAAGCGCAAAGTGGAACGGTTCCCGCTATTTTTCGGATCATGCGAGAGGGATTATCTAATAATAGTTTTTCTAGTGGCGCATCGTGGCACTTTGGCAACGTCGTATTTTTTCTATTTTTTTCTATTCAAGTTTTTTTTTCCTATTTTTTTTTTCTATTTTCTATTTTTTTTTCTATTTTATTTACACCTGAAAATATACGTCTGATTTCAAATTTGTATTCATGATTTCATCAGTCACATTTAAAATGTAATTTTCTTCCTAAACTTTGAAAAATCGTAGCTCAGAGGAGGAGCATTTTAAACACATGGCTTAGAGGAAAACATTTAGTCTTTTTCCGACTTTGAAAAATCGTCTCCAGAAGATCCTGACTTTAAACCTGAAACACCCTGTATTGTGTATACTGTATAGTTTCAGGTGTAAAGTACGTAAGTGCAGGTCCCCCCTTTATTGTGTTTGTGTTTCTACAAAGAGGCGTAACTCAATTAAACAATTCAAAAATCTCCCATCCCAGTTGCCGCCTTCAGTGGGCGAACCAACCAGCCAATCTTCTTTATTATTATTATTATTATTATTTTTTTTTTTTTTTTTTTTTTTTTTTTTAGATTTCCCACGCTGCATGAAAAATTATGGGAAAAAGCAAGAAAATTCAGTGTGTTACTTTTTCTTTTTAAACGAAACAATAATCCGAGATTTTGATACATTGTATCGGAGTTACTCATCATAACTTTGAAAAGCAACTTCCAAAAAACCGAAGGTTTTGTTCCACTTTGCGGCCCGGCACGGTAATTGAATTATCTCGAAAATGACTCGAGGACTGCCCTTTTAACGATCTCTCGAAATTCTCAAATTTTTCTTCTTTTCTCTTTCTCCTTCCGCTTCCGGGAACCTCTTTTTTTTAAATCGATTACTCCCCTTTCCCCCTCTTTTACACACCCCCACTTTTCATCCCTCCTGATCCTCCCCTCGCCGCTAATACATCCCTCTTACACCTCCGCCTCATCCCATCCCCCACTCTAACAACCCCCCCCCCCCCACATTCACTTCACGAGCTGCCTTTTCATAACTTTGTCACTCGCTGCTCACTGTTATTAATTGCATTACGAATAATTTAACCGTGCCTTTTCGCGCAAGCGGTGACGGTGTCGCCCTCCTCAAGCCCCTCGAGCCTTTGCTGGAGCCTTTAAAGACCTTATAAGCGCCATAGGCTCTGGAAAGGGGGGGTGGGGGTAAACCTACTTTGAAAGTGCAGCGGCGACGTGGCATGGCGGTGGGTTTAAAAGGTTTTTGGTTCGGCCGAGTCGAAATTTATTGCTCCTCTCTGTTATTGAGGCGTTGGGTATAACAACAACGCATCTCCCAATGTATTTCAAATGGGAGGAATGACGTTTCTGCGCCTTCGCGCCTCAATTTCCGATCCCTCGAAAAATCCCCGCTCTTGGCGTTGATTTGACCGCTGAAATGCGGTCTGCTAGGCGGGTATCGCCAATCACGGAACAACCCCCCTCCCCCTCCCATTCAATCTCTCTCCCCACTACGCACCATCCCTTTTACCCTCCCCCCTCTCTCAGCTACGCTTAACACAGAGAAAGTTTTTCATTTACGTGCGGTGGAAGAGCAGGAAGTGGTATAGGATTCTGTTGATACTACCCCCCGCGCTTCGCATCAATCGTAACGGATACTCGGCGCAGGAGAGCTTTTTATGGGGTCAAGAATTGTCCGTTGATTATATTTTAATCTCGCGTGAAGTTGCTCGCCTATGATCCAGTTCAGAGAGTGTGAGCCTGCAGTCTTTAATTCAGATGCGTTGTAATCTTTTACCGTTCGTTAGAAAATTACATTCAAATGTACTATCGACGAATTAAAGATTGCCGCGAAATTTTCATGAGCCAAGTTTCACCTTAAAATTTGAACAATTTGATTGAACTCCCAAATACACCCTAAGAGACTGTCAGAGGCTTCTGATAGTATAAAAAATGAAAGATTTGGGGGTCATTCACCAATCTGTCTTTCTTGTTTCAAATCATTTGGTTCAGTAATTTCCGAGAAAAATGCCCTATCTAGG